>JANIPM010000003.1:15307400-15317772 GCA_027478405.1 Erythroxylum cassinoides
TAATACTAATAAAATAATAATAATACTAATAATAATAATAATACTAATAATAATAATAATAATAATGATGATGATGATATAACTAATACTAATAAGATCAATAAAATGATAATAATAATAAAGATAATTAAAAAAGTAAAAAAATGAAACTACGAAGAATAATAAATAATATGCCAGATAAAGGAAGCCCCAGTAAATATACATAAAATACTAGTATAAAAGTCACCTAGAGAATCCACTGTTGAGGCAAGTAAGTGGAAATGGTATCTGTGTTCAGTGAGGTGTGGTCCTAAAGAAAAAAGCTGCTTATAAATGGGTGTATTAGGAAGAAGAAAACATTCTAAAGGTTGGTAAGTGGAGTATCAATGGGTCGCTGGAGATAGGAAGACCGCTTCTGCTGTACAGCATCAAACTTGTCAGGATGCTCGAGAAAGCCCACAGAGAAGACGTGTGATGTGCCAGTAACTCTATGTTGAAACGACTACCTTATATGCCCTCACGCATCACCGTCCCCAACGAGCGTTCTTAGCCATTCCACCCGTTACCCACGCTGCTCGGTTGAGTAGAAGAGATCCCCACCCAGATTACCAGAGTATCACGTGTAACGTGCAGGGCAAACGAGAAAATGTGAAGGATACAAAACCAACCAAAGGACTTAAAATAAGTGTGAAAAACCCATACTAAAACAAGGATCACACCGGCAGACATAAAAATAATAAATACAACTACACGGATGGCTGGAACTTCCACCCATTATCTCCACCAATGGACGGGAGCACTCATGGCGAATGACCAAAGAATATGACATTGCCCCCATACATACAAACTCGCATCGAAAACTTAGAAAAGCAAAAGTTAGAAGCATACATTTAGGTACCTAATGATGCGTCTTCCCCCCTACCGGCCAAAGAGGAGCAGCTTTTCTTACCCAACATCCATGCAGAAATTGTAAAACGAAAGAGAGATACTACCTGATAGCCACTGCCATGTCTACTGTGTTGATTTATTGTGTCGACGGATCTCTCATGTGGAACCTCGTGAGCCCAAATGAAATCCTCATTAGTTTTGAGCTGCTTGTCTGTTATCTTTGGATGAGTAAAGGTCTTCCGGTTGCATGCGGAATAAATAACACGAATACAAAATGTTTTTATTGACTGTGGACTGTTATTGTTCTTGTTTTAGGACTGTATGAATTGTTAAACATCTAATTCAAAGTTCGTACTACTTCATATATCATATTATTATAATGATACAATTATTTAAATTTTTATAACTAATTTTTGCAATGTTAGTAAATATTAATGATTAATTAATACTACTGTTTAATACTTAAAATTATGTTGTGTGTTTTTTTTCAACAATACATTGTAAACATTCAAAATACATCTCCAATAAAACATATCTTCGCTATGATAGGTTATAAAAATATTAGTTTAACAATTTTAGAAAATGTCAACTTTTGGTGACAATTTAGGCAAATGGTCACCAAATGTGTTGCAAATTATTGTAGAACCTTTGGTGACGATTTTAAAATGTATTGCAAATTACTATAGAACCTTTGGTGATGATTTTCAAAAATTGTCATTGAATATGCAACATTTGATGATGATTTTCAAAATTTGTCACCAAATGGTCACTTTTAGCAACAATGTAAAAACCGTAGCAAAAAATTAAACGTCTTTTTATTCACGATTTTACATAATCTTTGTCAATTGTGAACCATTTGGTGACGATTTTGAACATTGGTCATCAAATGTTTAACAAATTATGGTGATGATTTTTGAAAAACGTCACCAAAAGTTCATTTAACAACGAATTTCTAAAATCGTCACCCATTGTGGATCATTTTGTGCTGATTTTCGATAATTGTCACTAAATGTTCACTATTTGGGGACGATTTTTGTCATTCGTCAAATAATATTATTCCTTTTGTGATTTTTTTTGGTTGCCCACGAGGTGTCCTAAGAGAATCTCAACTATGGGAAAGCACCTTTAAGCCATCTATACCTAAACTAATCTCCTCTTAAACTAAGTAGGTCCTTTGCGGGAGACAAAGCTCTGACTCCAAGTTTTAAACGGCTGCATATATGAGAACAGTTTGAATCACGATCTCACTTAAATAAGAAAAGTCCCTTACCAATTTAACCACACCCTAAGGCTCCTTTTGTGATATTTTTTTAGTCAATCTTTAAAGACTTAGTTTTAATGACGATTTAAAAAATTGTCACAATATGATTACTTTTGCCAATAATTTTGCAAAAATCGCAAAAAAAAAGTAACTAAATGTCTACTTTGCTGTAATGCATCAGGATTTCTGTCAATGCATAATGCATGACAGAGGCTTTGTTTCCCGCATAGCTAGACTAAATAGAGTTATTAGTCAGGTTCTGAGGCATTGACGTAATAGCGAGAGAGACAAATGAGAATGTATCCTTAGAGAAGGATACTGTTGTTCTAGGCCCTCCACCTGCTGCTTTTGTAAATAGTCTCATGCATCTTTGTCAATGAATAGACTTTTTATGAACTCCATCCTCCACCTATTGCTACCATTGCTATAAAACACTTTAAGAGATTAATGTTTCGTACTTGAAGAAGTAAATGTCCATTCGTTACTTGAATATGAGGATTGAATACAAAGACCATTGTGACTAATTGTCAAAGACCATTATGACTAATTGTAAAAACAGGAGGAGCTTTGCTTGATTTGATTCAATAAAGCTTATGTGGATTGGAGTGTTTATGGTTAATTGATTGTAATAATCCGTTTGTGTTTCACATAGTGGGCTTCTATTTTTTGTCATGATGATGAGCCCTGATCTGGAAACGGTCACCATTGGTGGATAGCAAAACCTGCTCATGGATAAGTATAGCAAATCGGTGTCACATAAATCCCTAATATTGACTTAACATTAATCAATAGATTTGATTAACCTGACTAATAATATAATTTGACATTTAAAAAAAATTCATACTTTCAAGTGATTGAGAATAAACTCTATTTTAAATTCCATATTTATTCTCCTCATGTCAATCATTTGCTTCATCCTATTTTAACCCCTTTTGATATAAAAATGGATCAAGTGTAACTCAAATCTCCTTTTTCATTACAACTTGATCTACTCTCAGTAATTTATAATTCTTATCAAAATAAGAAATGTCTAATGAAAGTACATTCCTATAAAACACCTTAAAAAGAGATGACTGAATAGATGAGTGGATGCTTATGCTATATCACCACTCTACTTATGATAATATCTAACTTAATGCTTAGAAGAGTCACTAGCCATGCATCTAAGATAAGTTTCCACACTCTTATTAACTATTTGTGCTTGCCCATCAAACTGAGAATGATGGGTAGTTGATGAATGCAAGGCCACTTCTTGAATTAAAAAAAAACTCATACCAAACAATACTAGTGAAAATTAGATTTTCATCACTAACAATAGTATGTGATATATCAATATTTCTTGAATCAGTAGACACACCCTCTTTTTATTAGTGATGACCTATGCTAATTACTCCATTCTATGAGTTCCAAATGTGCATTTTATAGACTTAACAAAAAATGAATGCTTTCTCAATACTTCTGATACTCTTTAGGATGCTATTTAAAAGACTCAAAATGTCATATAAAATAAGGCCTCAAACTCCTTCATTAAGAAACGTTATAAGATTGTAAATTTGATTAAGGGTAAGCTTGTAAGTTATGTAAACACATCATGGAATTCCTCTATTGTTCTTGATTGATGGTCTCCAAAACAACTTAAATCATGATCTAAGAACAATGAGGTGACACCATCCAACTCACCAGTTAATTTTCTTACAACATAAAAAATTGATAAGTATATTTCACACCTTATAATAACTTCACAAATTCTCCTTTAAAGAGGGAAGTCATTCCTTTCCTCTTTCCACTCTATTGTTCAATTAATTCTCTTTATCACTCAAAACTCATTGTGCTCCTCTTATAATTGTAGATAACATCATTTGATAAAGACAACCATTGGATACCTAACATCATATCTAGTTCATCTAGTGTAATCACCAAAGCATTAATCATAAACTTGTACAAAATCTTATCCTTACAAGATTTTGTGTTCATGAGGTGGGCGGGCATTGGACTGTTTGTGAGCTGAATCAATCATATAGAAGCCCATTGGGCTTTCGGACACCTTAATTGAACCAAGCAAGAACAGGAAGTGGAAGCCGCCGTCAAGTCAAGTCCAGTTCACATCCTTTTATTTATTGCGTGGCGATCGGCGGTGAATTCGAGACGTTCAGTCCCCTCCCCCCCCGAGCATCACAGTGTCAGTGTGGTTTGAAAGTTGAAAGTCGCCAGAACTTTCAATTTTCTAATGTAATAGTTGCGCGATTTATCCGACTCAAAATCCCCAAAGAAGCCGACAAAACGTAATCCAACACCTTCGTTCTTGTCTAAACCAATCTGTTCTCATTTCTTATTTGCTTACATCTCATTTCAGTAGTGACTGATCCCGGCGATTAAAATGATACCGCCGGAGCTCCAAGCCCGATCGTTCCGCCCCTACATGGAATCCTCCGCCAGCTTTCCTTCCTTCTCCTCCTTCAACAGTTACTCACCCCATCGAAACCCTAACTCTAATCCTAATGCCAACTTACGTTCACCTTCATCCTCCTCCTCCTCCAGATCTCGCTTATCTCCTTCCTCCTTCACACACAATGCTCGCATCGCCATAGCTCTGGTCCCCGCCGCCGCCTTCCTCCTAGACCTTGGCGGCGCTCCCGTGATAGCAACTCTAACCCTAGGTCTGATGATCGCCTACATCCTGGATTCACTCAACTTCAAGTCCGGCGCGTTCTTCGGCGTCTGGTTCTCCCTAATTGCCGCGCAGATCGCGTTCTTCTTCTCTTCGTCTCTCGTCTTCGCTTTCAACTCAGCAGTTCTGGGTGTCTTGGCGTCTTTGCTTTGCGCTCAGTCGAATTTTCTTATTGGCGTTTGGGCGTCTCTTCAGTTCAAGTGGATCCAGCTTGAGAATCCTTCAATCGTCGTCGCGCTCGAGCGGCTTTTGTTTGGTTGTCTTCCGTTCATTGCTTCGACTCTCTTCACCTGGGCTACAATCTCAGCCGTTGGTATGCACAACGCCGCTTACTATTTCATGACTTTTAATTGCCTTTTCTATTGGCTCTTTGGAATTCCTCGCGCGTCTTCATTCAAAGCTAAACAGGAAGTTAAGTATCACGGTGGTGAAGCTTCTGATGATAACTTCATTTTAAGCCCTCTTGAAAGTTGCTTTCATGCTCTGAATTTGCTCTTCTTTCCTTTGGTTTTCCATGTTGCGTCTCACTACTCGGTTCTCTTGTCCTCTGCTGCTTCTGTTTGCGATTTGTTTCTTCTCTTTTTTATCCCTTTCTTGTTCTTACTCTATGCGTCCACAAGGGGTGCGCTTTGGTGGGTTACTAAGAATGCCCACCAGTTGCATATGATTCGTGTGGTGAATGGTGCGGTGGCTTTGGTTGTTGTGGTGATAGCTCTGGAGGTTAGAGTTGTGTTTCATTCGTTTGGGCGATACATTCAGGTTCCCCCGCCGTTGAATTATTTCTTGGTCACAATGGTTATGCTTGGAGGAGCTGCTGGAGTTGGGTCTTATGCGCTTGGTATGATTTCGGATGCTTCCAGCTCTTTGGCTTTCACTACGTTGGCTGTAGCTGTTAGTGCTGCTGGAGCTATTGTTGTGGGTTTTCCCATCCTGGTATATACTTCACTCTCTCAGACTTCAAATTTCTCGTTTAACTGTAATAATATACAAGACGCATATGTGTTGGATTTCAAACGTTCCTTAAAGAATAGATGTCTAATGGATGAAGCCAGGCAAATAGATATAGTTCAGTTAACCTTGTGCAAACTAATCATTGTCATTGTCATGCTTGCTGAGTAAGTGGGAAGGTTTCTATACTGACTTGAGTAAGCAGGGCATAATCTATATTTATTATGATACACAAGACCTAATCTGCATACATTTCATAATTGTTATTTCTTGGCAGCCATTTCCATAAATTGATTTCAAATTCAAGATTTCAGTTTTCTGTTAGAAATACCATGTCTTTTCCCATCAGTTGCAATTTAATATTTTTCTATATTATCTCTCTTTCAAGTCCTATTATTATTTGTATCAAATGTTAAACTTGTTTATTCTTTCTTTTGCAGTTCATTCCACTCCCTTCAATTGCTGGCTTCTACTTAGCTCGCTTTTTCACAAAGAAAAGCCTTCCATCTTACTTTGCCTTTGTTGTACTTGGGAGCTTAATGGTTACTTGGTTTGTGCTGCATAATTTCTGGGACCTGAATATTTGGTTGGCAGGCATGTCGCTGAAGTCCTTCTGTAAACTCATCGTGGCAAATGTCATACTAGCTATGGCTGTTCCTGGTTTAGCTCTTCTACCATCAAAACTTCATTTTTTGGCTGAAGTAGGTTTGATAGGCCATACTTTACTCTTGTGCCATGTTGAAAATCGGTTTTTTAATTACTCGGGTATATACTACTATGGGTTTGAGGATGACGTGATGTATCCAAGTTATATGGTTATTATGACAACTTTAGTGGGTTTGGCTTTGGTGAGGAGACTATCAGTAGATCACCGAATTGGAGCAAAAGCAGTTTGGATCCTAACTTGTTTGTACTCTTCAAAGTTGGCCATGCTGTTTATTTCATCTAAATCTGTCGTATGGGTTTCAGCTCTACTTCTACTGGCCATTTCTCCCCCCCTGCTTCTCTACAAGTATGTAGTTCTACACTTCTGATTCACTGTCTTTAAGTTCTTCTCAAGGTTTTCCCTTCATCAAGTAATGCCAATTCATTTTTACCACATTTCAGGGGTGATAATTCACGAAAAGCCTCCAAAATGAAACCATGGCAAGGTTATATGCATGCCTGTGTGGTTGCTTTGGCTGTATGGTTCTGTCGTGAAACAATTTTCGAAGCTCTACAATGGTGGAATGGGAGGCCCCCAACTGATGGTTTGCTTTTAGGTTTCTGTATTGTTTTGACAGGGTTAGCTTGTGTACCAATTGTTGTTCTTCATTTCGCTCATGTCCTTGTAAGTTCCCTTTTCTCCTGTTGTATTTACTCTTTTTGTCTGTGTGAATATGTAGTTGATAATAAGATCAACTGTTGTCGACCCTAAATATTCCACGAACTGTGTATATGATTCTCTCTTCGTGATTTTAGCTTCAGAACAATTGGCATTAGTTGAGCAAAAATATAAACCATGGTTCTTTATAGTGACAACTAAGTATATCATATCTTGCTCTCTCTCTTACCTCTCTGAACTACGAGAAAGTGAGTTATGTGAATAATATTGGAAAGTTAAGTAAGCCGGATTATCACCTGTAAGGGATAGAAGTATATTGTATCTTCTCTGTGCTATCATCACAGAATTTCACCTAACTACGCCATGGCTTCTTTAAGCTGCAATAGCTTGGTTAGAATATTCTTAATTTTTTGAGGAGACTGTTTCATATGTTTGAATTTCAGTCACCACAATCTTTTTTTGCCTCTTTTCATCATCCTGAACTTTTATCGACTTGATCTCTCTCTCTTGCTACTTGTTGTTCAGGCTGCTAAGAGATGGCTACTTCTGGTGGTGGCAACAGGGTTATTGTTCATTCTAATGCAGCCACCAATCCCGGTAACATGGACTTACAAATCTGAAATAATCAAGGCAGCTCGTCAATCTTCCGATGACATCTCCATTTATGGCTTCATGGCATCAAAGCCTACCTGGCCTTCTTGGCTGCTTATTGTGGCAATTATACTTACTCTGGCGGTTACTACTTCTATAATACCAATTAAGTACATTGTAAAGCTAAGAGCGTTCTATTCCATTGCCATAGGGGTTGCTCTTGGAGTTTACATATCTGCCGAGTACTTCATTCAAGCCGCTGTCCTGCATGCCCTCATTGTGGTAACTATGGTCTGCACCTCCGTGTTTGTTGTCTTCACTCATTATCCATCTGCTTCAAGCACTAAGCTGCTACCATGGGTATTTGCTTTGCTTGTGGCACTTTTCCCTGTGACATATTTATTGGAAGGTCAGGTGAGATTCAAAAGCATTTTTGGAGATGAAACTAGGGACATGGGAGAAGAAGACAGAAGACTTACAACTCTCTTGGCTGTTGAGGGGGCAAGAACATCTCTTCTTGGTTTATATGCAGCAATTTTCATGCTCATAGCACTTGAAATCAAGTTTGAGCTTGCCTCACTGGTGAGGGAAAAAGCTTTTGAAAGGGGTGGAATGAGACATAGCCAATCTAGTCACAGTAGTTCTGGTACATTTGCTCCTCGAATGAGATTTATGCAACAGCGTCGGGCCTCTACTGTACAGACATTCACAATCAAGAGAATGGCTGCTGAGGGAGCTTGGATGCCTGCGGTTGGTAATGTTGCTACGGTGTTGTGTTTTGCCATATGCCTAATCTTGAATGTCAATCTAACAGGGGGTTCGAATCAGGCTATATTTTTCCTGGCTCCTATTTTGCTGCTACTCAACCAGGATTCTGATTTTGTTGCCGGCTTTGGGGATAAGCAAAGGTATTTCCCTGTTACAGTAGCTATATCAGCCTATTTGGTCTTGACTGCACTCTACAGCATATGGGAAGATGTGTGGCATGGGAATGTTGGGTGGGGCCTTGAAGTTGGTGGCCCTGATTGGTTCTTCGCAGTCAAGAATTTGGCCCTTCTCATTCTTACATTCCCTAGTCATATCCTTTTTAATCGTTTTGTGTGGAGTTACATAAAGGTGACAGACTCAATGCCACTGATAACGCTGCCCCTTAATCTGCCTTCGATCATAATATCGGATGTGATGAAAATTAGGATATTAGGGATCTTAGGTATTATTTATGCTATTACCCAGTCTATAATATCTAGGCAGCAATACATCTCAGGACTGAAGTATATTTAGGCAAATACAAACTGTACATTATGTACTGGAAAATTTTCAAGTGAGGTGCTGAATTTCAGGTTGGAGCTTCTAATTACCCTTTGTCATTTTGACTAGCTGTATGCCTGCATTACTGATATATTTGTGGTTTTTTGAGCTATTATTGCAAGCTTTTGCTTTTAACATTTTTGGTTTTACGGGTCAAAATTTGAAGGAAATATGGTTCTACTTAATTCTTGGACTTGGGTGGCCTCAGATTTTGCCATCTCTTTGCATTATTCATTACGTGTGTGTGCATTCATCATAATGAAGCTGAGAATGGAACTCAACACAAAATTGTAATGTATGTATGAAGAACTTTATAATGTTTGAATGAACCGTATTAGGATTAATGCATGGGAGGCTTCCATATGAATATGCGTTCATGTCGCTGCTCTCATGGTGGCTTCAAGGCAGCATGGGATTGAGGTGTTATGGCATGAGTCCACTTTATAATATTTATGCTTTTGAAGCCATAAATATTGCAAGTTTTTTGTTCTAGGCGAATGACAATTTTCTCATCTTATATCAAGTAAAAAGCATTGCCCTTTCCATATTAAATGTTGTTATTTAATTAAAAAAACATTGCCCTTTAAGTGGTTGTGAATGATGGTAGTACAAAAGGGTTGGACACTTTGTCTTCTTGACTTCCATCCTTATCTAACATGTATTCACTTTTTGGTTAGCCTTGGGCACTAGCTAATTATTTTAAAGTTAAAAATATAAAAAATTATTATTTTAATTATATACGAGTTTCAGGTTCAGTATTATTTAAGACCCGGTCTGTTAAAAATTGTCAACCTTATTTTTGGTGTAACAAAATAAAAAAGAACTTGGAACAAGCATGTCCTTTAGGTTATGCTTGATTAGGTGGCTATTAATGGGAGAGACTGTTAAGTGAAATTACTTCATTATTAGAGAAGAAAGTTTATAATAAAATGAAATAGAATATTACTTCATTATTTGAGAAGAAAGTTTATAATAAAATAAAATGGAATAAGATGAAAGGGGAATACTTCATATTATATCTTATTAAAGTTTTATGTTATATTTTATTATATTCTAAATAGTAAAAATAAGTTAATTCTCATTTGAAAGATTTATGATGAAATATAAAATAAGAAATAGTATTTCATTATATTACATTATGAGTCATTCTTTCATATAACATTTGACTACATTACATCATGAATTCTTCTATTCTTTATAAATAATAATTTTATAATATTACATTTATTTATATTCTATTTCATTATAAATCATTTCATTTTATTCTACTCTATTATAAACCGTAAGTCTAATCACACTTAACCCTAATGGTTCAACTAATTCGTGGAATTTCTTTAAAATCTTCAAATATTGGAGATATTCTATTCTGAATCCTAATGCTAGAAGGTGTGAGTCGTTAGCTTGA
>JANIPM010000003.1:15383251-15395146 GCA_027478405.1 Erythroxylum cassinoides
TCATAAATTCACAACTATAATCCATTTTATGTAAAGACATAATTCAATCATAAATTAATCCATTTTGTATGATTACACAATTCAATTTATAAACCATTTTATGACAACTAATTTGTGACAATATGTAACTCAATTCATGCACAAAGTAATTGTAATCTTTCATTCACTAATTCTTTGCCATAATTTGGTTACTAATTTTGATATTTCATTGACTAATTTTTTATTTTCACTAAATTACAAAATTTTATTCACTAATTTTAATTATTACAGACAACCTATAGATGACCCAAAAATACTTGTCGGATCGGCCTGTTAAGAAAAGCCCGAGTAGCCATAAGCCAGGCCATGGATTCGAACTAATAAGCTTGGGCCTAGCCTAGGCTTGGGCTAGTTGGCCAGTGCCTGACCTGTGACCCAATAGATATCTAAGAGCTAAACGATTTCATTTTGTTTTTAGCAAAACAACATTTTTTGTTGTAATTCAAAAAGAATTTACATTTTGCTTCTTTTTTTAAGTTGTATGTTAGTCAAACAGCGTCATTTAACTAACATACAACTTTAAAAGAGACGCAAAACGATGGTGGTTTGCTTTTGATTAAGTTCTAAAATCACAAGCCTCTTTCCCTCTTATCCCATTCTTCGTTTCTTTTATTCTTCTTCATAATTGTATCATCTCTCTTAACTCTCATCAATTGTTATTCTTCTTTGTATTATGTCATCATTCGTCTCTCCCCTAACTCCCTTATTAGCCATCACAAGTCCATCGCGCCACCGCACCACCAGTGTGAAGTCACTGATGTTACTAACTAACCAACGTCAAATGGGAATATGACATAATGCATGTATATTGTTTAATGACTTGCCCCTACCAGAATAAAGCATGGTTCTGTGGTTAAATTGCTAGACTTGCTTCTTGAGTAACTATCAAGTTCTTACTTGATCATTTAGAATCTAATTTAAGAAAAGAATGATTAATAGCTACTAATAAATTATAGAACTGCAATCGTATATATGATATATCCACACATGAGCTGGTCTTGTTTAAAGAGATATTTTTTAAACCTTTAGAATGCCTTAAATGTTAGCTTTTTAAGTTTTATTGTCATTGAAATAATCAAATTTTATGTTTGGTTGGGTCTTATTAAAACTTAGATGGAACTTTTTATAGTTCAAACACTTTTCACTGTTCTATTATGATTTTTTTTCCTGAGTACTTAATTAGAGAAAACAAAAGTAGTAATACATTTAGGAAAAATGTAAATAATATAGGTATTCATGCCTAGATTGAATAGCACTACAACAATCTATCTCCCTATTATTTGGAAATCAAAGAATGATATGAACCATATGAGTTGCTATTAGTTTATATCCTTCTCATAAGATGAAGCGTTTCAACCACTTTTTGTTTTCATATACTAGATGTTTTACTCTCTCTAATCCTTTTCGTTGAATGCAAATTGATTAATCCTTTTACTTGAGATAACCAATAATATGGTTTTAGAATCTTCAAAGAAGGCAAACCCTATTAAAGCAATAATTGTTTTAAACCTTTCATTGACATTACAAGTAGTGTTTCAACCATTATTGTTCTTTGAGAAGAACATTGTCTAAACTATCAAAGTGAATCTTTAATTATTCGTTGATATTGTTTATGACCCTCATATTTATATTTAAGTCTAGTACAAATGCATGCATACATCAATTGCTCATTTTGATTGTTCTAACCTTAAGCATTTATATGTTTTTTGTTTTAGATGGATGAGCAAATTCCTTTAGTAGGGAGTTCTAATCTGGTACCAGGCATAGAAGTAAAAACTTTTATTCCGATGCCATGTGAAGATAGAAGTTCAATTAGAAGTCAACATAAATAGGAAGTTTGAAATCACTTTAATAAGACTATATTAATGGATGAGACTGGAAAAACAAAGTGTAAGTATTGTTAGAAGTTAATTTTTGGTAGTTTGAAAAGTGGATCGTCTCATTTAAAGAGACATATTGATTCATGTAGTAGAAGGAAGATGGCATTAGGAGATCAAACATTTTTTACCCCTAACCTTATGAAAGGGAAGAATGAATTGACCGTAACAACTTTTGACAACTAACAGATTAAGGTT
Organism: Erythroxylum cassinoides; assembly: GCA_027478405.1. Taxonomy (NCBI): domain Eukaryota; kingdom Viridiplantae; phylum Streptophyta; class Magnoliopsida; order Malpighiales; family Erythroxylaceae; genus Erythroxylum; species Erythroxylum cassinoides. Next base: position 15,385,366 of record JANIPM010000003.1, read on the forward strand.
TTTGATGGCTGCTATGATTGTTGGAGATGAACAACCATTGTCCATGGTTGAAAATAAAAGATTCAGGATGTTTTGTAGTTCACTACAACCAATTTTCAAGATTCTCAGAAGGAATATAGTGAAGAAGGACGTTTTGAAAATTTACGAGGATAAGAAAAGAGAGACATTAAGAGGATTGGCGAGTGTTAAAGGACAGATTGTCATAACAATGGACATATAGACAGTCGATAACCAAAAGAAAGGTTGTATGGCAGTGACGACACACTATATTGACACTGATTGAATGTTATGCCATTTACTTTGAGGTAATTTATATTCTTTAATATTATTATCATTTACTTTTTCATTATGTTATGAATTTATGATTGATGTTGGTAATATTTGCACATAAAAGGCTCATTTATGTGTCAGCACTACATACAAGTGAAAATTTGGCAACCATATTAAGAGATTGTTTAATGGATTTTAATATCGACAACAAAGTTTCCACCATCATAATTGACAATTGTAGCACGAATGATGCTATAATTGAGAAATTAAAGAATAAGATGCAAGTTGGGAGCCTATCGGTTGGAGGTAGGTTATTTTATATCCATTGTTTTGCGTATATCCTTAACTTGATTGTAAAGGATAGGTTGGAGATAGTAAAGGAAGCAATAGATAATATTCAGAATAGTGTCTTATATTGGAGTTCAACTCCTAAAAAAATTGAAAGATTTAAAGAAGTTGCACAAATTCTATGTATACCGAGTTCAAAGAAATTGGTTTTGGATTGTTCAATTAGATGGAACTCAAACTTGAAGATGTTAGAGTCGGCAATCTCATATGTTGAGGTGTTTATCAGACTAAGGGAAAGGAATTCTTAGTATAACCCTGTGCCAACAGAAGATCAATAGGACTTGGCTAGAGAACTTTGTATGAAGTTGGAATTATTCTATTATGTGACTAAATTGTTTTCAGGAACAAAATATCTAACTTCGCACAGTTGCTTTAGCAATATGGCTAACATAAAACATGTTTTATCACTGTGGATGTTTGACTCCAATAAAGTTACTCTAACTATGGCGGAGCGGATGATGGAGGAAATTGAATTCTTATTAGTCTAAGCTTAGAGATATTGTTGCAGTGTTATATGTGTTGGACCCGAGATATAAGATGGACGAGGTTGAATATATTTATAATTCATTGTACGGTGTTTAAGCTCAAGAGCATATACATAACATGAAACAATTGTGTTATCAATTGTTTAATGATTATCAACTCATAATGCAACAAACTTATGATCAAGATTTTAGTAATGCAGGCAGTTCAACTATGGGTTCAGTTTTAGGTTCGACCTCATCTTCTAAGCCATTATTGACACATTATCTTTCAAATTTTTTGAAAAAGAAAAGTGCTAGTACTTCTTATAATATGATGGATTTAGATAAATATTTCACCAAAGTTTGCATACTTGAAATTGGAGGTGAGCACTTCAATATATTGTTATGATGGAAGAAATGTGGAAATACTTGTACGATCTTGCAAGTCATTACATAAGACTTATTAGCCATTCCATCATCCATCGTTGCTTTGGAGTCTGCTTTTAGTTCTAGTGGTCTAGTTATTACTCCTCATCGTGCTTGACTTTATCTTCGTAATATGAAAGTCCTTATGTGTGCCCAAAGTTAATTAAATAATGAAGATATTGATGATAAATTCTTTAATTTTAATATATCAATTTTAACTTTTTGTATATTATCTTACATAATATTGTTTTTAAATTTTTAGTTAATATGGCCGCAAGTATTAATGCGGAGGTGACTAGTCAAATTAACTGATTAACTGTAAGTTATTTTGATCAAATATATAAAAACATATGTATATTTAATTATTTATTAAATATTACCACACCTTAAATATTTCTTTAATTTTAATATTACATTACTAAATATAATATTTATATATACAAATGATTTGATTCAAACTACAAAAGAGACAACACAATAATTTTTTAAAATGAGATCCACAATAACAATACTTTCATTATATAATCCAAAATCATCAAAATCTCGGAAGCAATAATTCACTTCATACTTGACTTGGTAACACGATGAAACAATAATTCACTTCGTATAACACAAAACTTCATATTTCAATTTTCAACAATTAACACAACACAATCCAGATTCACTCAAAAACACCCATTCAAGTATTTCAATTTTCAACACAATATCAGTCATAACTAACAAGCCACAACACAACAACGAGCTTCGCAGGTGGAGCTGTATGCAGTATGCGAGGCTGGGGGCGTTGGGCTACGGATTGTGACTATGGGCTGGGGAGGATTGGGCGGCGATGCAGTACACAAGTTGGCATTTAGTGGTGACTTGGGTTACAAAGTGAAGTACAGATTTTTTGTTTAATTTTATAATATTTTATTATGATCAATAAATTTTTACTATTTATTTATGTAAATTTTGTGTGAATTCTGCATAAATAAATGTAAGTCTTACATAAATAAATAGTCAAGATACATAGAATAAAATAAGATATTATAAAATTAGATAGAAAATTCTGTCCCGACAAAGCGAACCTGAGCAGAGCATACGTAAATGAATATATATAACCATCATCCGTATAATCTCAAGATTGAAAGGTAAAAACAAGAAGTTTGTTTTGGGAGGCTATGATTCTAATTCAAAGTTTATGACTAGTCTGATTCAGAAGAGAAGACACCTGTGTTTTTTTAGTGGTAGTTGGGCATATTTGGGCCGGCCTACTCGTCTTCACCCATCTACCTCCAAATAAAACTATTTAAACGGGGCATGAATAGTGTGTTGATATTTCCACGTGTTCTGCTATTATTTTTCAATGCTACTTCCCTCATCAATATTATCGTCCGTCCGATGCACTTATAGAACCTTTTTTCGACCACACGATATCACTAAGCATCCCAAACAGGAGCAAGAAACAGAAATTATATGAAAAAACAAAATAAGTAAAATTTCTGAAAAATAAAGCACGTAATATCAATCGATTCCATCCACCTTCCAACTTCTCTGGTGTTACCCGATCGGATCCTCTTCAGCTTCGGCATCTGATTGTCAAGGTTCCAACATTTCTCTATAATCTATTTGTACTTCAAATATTATCTTCTGGGTTCCTAAAGTCTGTCTAGGTATTTTACCCTATGTCTCTATCATTTTTTGTCCTTATGATATCTCTCAGAACTTAGTCTCTCATTGAGCTGAGAAATCTATTTTAATGGAATTTTTGCATTTGGGTTCCGTTTTCCGTTGTGGGTAGATCTGAACTGATAAAGTTTTGCTGTGCGAAAATTCATGGCTTGAGAGTTGCCGATGGTTTTTGTGTGTTGACTTTCGCAGTTTTCCGTTTGTTTTCTTTTCAAGGAGAAGAAGTAAAGATGTTGGGAATTATAAGGCAGAAAGTGAGTGCTGGAAGCTCTCCTCTTCTGGTATTATACGTCTTCAATAATTATTGGTTCTTTTTTGAGGTTTTAGTTCTGTTGAGTTCGATTTCTGATGTAGGATTTTTGGTGCAGGTTTTAGGGCAGTCCCTGCAGAGGATTCGTTCTGTGGCTTGGAGAGGTTATGCCACTGCTGTTAAAGAGGTATGCCGTTGTGCCTCTCACTCTTGCAATGCGACTTTGCTTGTTTTTGTCTTTTTGTTGTTGACTTTATGCATAGGTTTGTTGATCCAACTAGGGTAGTGATTTGAGCAGTTTAGCGCTTTAGCTGTCCAAAAAGTTTCACCTTGTCGACTTAAATTTGCTTTATGAAGATTACTTCATTTTCCTTATTGGCTTGAGATCGTGGCTTATGTTATTTGAGAGGGGAAGCAAAAGTGATATGTTTTCTGAAACACTGTTCATTCCCAGATTCAAGTTAGAGAAGCATTGAACTCTGCACTTGATGAGGAAATGTCTGCTGATCCTAAAGTCTTTTTGATGGGTGAAGAGGTGTGAACTTATTTGGAAATGGTTCTTTGTGTGTCATTCCAAATTTGTATGTTCTTACGTTGTTGTTCTACTCTTAAATGCAGGTGGGAGAATACCAGGGTGCATATAAGGTGATTCTTTCTTAGCAGAAAAGGCAATCATTTCTTTATATGGTTGACAAAAGAAAGGCCATCTGTGCAATTTGTTCATTCGTTGACATTCATCTTTAATTTTTTGTTTTGTTCTAGATTACCAAAGGGCTTTTGGATAAATATGGTCCTGAGAGAGTTCTTGATACTCCAATCACGGAGGTTCTTTGCTTTACCTTATGGTTATTTATTTTTGTAAATGGTATTGGATGTCATCTTATAGACACCGAATTCATAAAATGTTAAACAGGCAGGATTTACTGGCATTGGAGTAGGTGCTGCTTACCACGGTCTGAAGCCTGTAGTGGAGTTTATGACATTTAACTTCTCAATGCAGGTTAGTATGTTTTAATATTGGTAGTTTCCCAGTACCTTCCACTTAGTGAGTTAAGGTTACAGCTAGACCTTGGAGTTGAAGTTATAATACTCATGCAGCAATAGTACTGAAACAAATTGATTCTGAGGGTTATATTTCTCTGTGATGCTTTGATTGATCTGCTTCTGGCTCTTGATGCAGGCAATAGACCATATCATCAACTCTGCTGCAAAATCAAACTACATGTCTGCTGGCCAGTTATCTGTTCCCATAGTTTTCAGAGGACCTAATGGTGCTGCTGCTGGAGTTGGTGCCCAACATTCTCATGTATTTTTCATCTCTCTCTCTCTTTTTACGACTAAATTATATCTTTGTGATATCATTCTTATGCACCCTCCTTTTCTTGCATTAGAATATGTTAGAAATGAGATACAATGTAAAATGGATTAAAACATAGAGAAACTAGGAACTTGTTCCCATTCTTCAAGCTCTATTTCTGAAACTAAGTTGTACTTGCGTAACATCATTCTGGTTTCATACTTTATGGGGTATTGTCTTTCTTGAATTTTCCTCTGTGACATCTTCGACGATCTAGTTTTCTGCACTTTTGGGATTGATCCTCCATATTTTTCCCAATAGAGGAGGAAAAGGTTATAAGGGGATCTAGTATATTTAGATGCATGGCTGGTGTGAAGTAGTGAGCAATTACTAAATGACATTGTTGAATTCCCTTGCAGTGTTATGCATCATGGTATGCCTCCTGTCCTGGATTAAAAGTGCTATCCCCGTATTCATCTGAAGATGCCCGAGGTCTGCTAAAAGCAGCCATAAGGGACCCTGATCCTGTTGTTTTCCTAGAAAATGAGTTATTGTGAGTGTTTTAATGGTCTATGTGATGCTTGGTATAGTTATACTGCTTTTGCTTCTCTGTTTGTTGACTGTTATTTTGTGTTTCAGATATGGTGAATCATTCCCTGTTACAGCTGAAGCACTTGATTCCAGCTTTTGCCTTCCAATAGGAAAAGCTAAGGTATCCTTTCTAGCTTTTTTTTTTTCCCTAATTGTTTCTTTTGTTTTTTCCCAATGCAAATATAATACATGTATTATCTAATTTACAATTTCATCATGGACTTCTGACAGATTGAAAGAGAAGGAAAGGATGTGACCATTACAGCCTTTTCAAAGATGGTTGGCTATGCTCTTCAGGTTTGTTATCCCTCCAACAGTTTGTGTCCATCATATGCTATACTGTGTAACATACAATATTTAGTAATCAATGAGATTGGTTGGTCTTATGTTTTGTCTTGCCACGTGATTTCTTTTTTGGGATAATTCATCCTGCCAACTGATTTTTCTTGGTACAGGCAGCTGAGATACTTTCCAAGGAAGGAATTAGTGCTGAGGTAAATTGGCAATTGAAAGAATGTTAAGTCTTTAAAATAATTGAGGCATTGTAATTTGTTTCTAATCATCTGTGCTACAGGTGATAAATTTGCGCTCAATTAGGCCACTTGATAGACAAGCGATTAATGCTTCAGTTAGGAAAACTAACAGACTAGTTACAGTTGAAGAAGGGTTTCCTCAGCATGGTGTTGGTGCTGAAATCTGGTTTGACATCTTTATCCTAAATGCTACGAATTCTACGCTGCATTAATTAGGCCCCATGAATACTAAGACAATGCACCTTTTTTTTCAAGCAGTGCAAGTGTTGTTGAAGAGAGCTTTGAATATCTTGATTCACCGGTTGAGAGAATTGCTGGAGCTGATGTTCCTATGCCTTATGCGGCCAATCTTGAGAGGATGGCTGTACCACAGGTTCATGTTTATCTTTTGATTCGTATGATTGTAGCACCTGCCGATCATTTATGTGCTTAAGACCTCATGTTCTTCTGTTACTGCCATTTTTAGCAAAGCTAGTGCATAAACTTAGAAACTATATTTGTGCTGTGATATTGTGATGCATATCTAGCGATTCCTTGAAATATGTTGTTATTCGTTTGGCTTGTGGGTTCTGCAGGTTGATGATATTGTCCGTGCAGCAAAGAGAGCTTGCTACAGATCTGTACCATTGGCTGCCACTGCTTGATCATGCAGATCAGTCCAAAGATCATTTCAATTTAGGTTGTTTTGCTTCTGGATGCCTGTGTGTAAGAATTTGTCTTAGCTCATTGACCGTTTCTATCCTCAGTAGTTCTAAAGCATTTATTTCTTCAGTTTCTCTTAAGAAAGTATATGTTTCTTTTGGTTTCAGGAATTGAGCAGGATGTACATTTTTGCATTGTCAATGAAGAGGAAGACAGAATCGAATAACAGCAGAAAATGTTGATCGCTGGAAATTTGGCTTTTTTCATTTTCAGGGTTCAGTTCCCTGGACTGGATATTTGATTTAACATCCGGATTTTTTTTGTTAATCACTCTTTTTTAAGGTTTGTTGACGTTTCAAGGTGGTCTTCAAATACTATGCCTTTGTCTACTTGGTTTTGGCGAGAGTATCAGCTTTCTAGGTTTATGGTATGTATAACAGATGAGAAACTCGTATATATTTCTGGTAATAATATCATTCATATCCTAGGATATACTATAGAAATGCATAGTAAAAGTTGTGTTTTCTGTGACATTGGTGCGACTTGAATTAGGATAAACTTTTAGTACACTTAAATATAAAGAGGAAAACATGGTTGGATTTATGTCCTGGAGATTTACACAGCACTGTGCTTGAAGATGCACAGCAATTATACATGTCAGGATATTAAGAACATAAATGCAGTAACACATATCATAACAAGAAATGCTTTTATACTCGGGGAAACAGGATAGAGGAGCAACAGCAGATCTATTGCCTATTTCTTGATTAGGCTAGGGAAAAAAGATCAAGCCCTCGGGGTGAATTCAACAGACTCAATTAGATTTCTTGGAATCTGAGGTTCGGTCCTAATACGCTTAAATTTAGTTTAAAAGGTGGGCATGTCAAATGATTTTGGGTCTGCTCACTTTTAATCTTAATTTGCGTAATCTGCCTTTATCATGATAAGAAAACTGGCCGACTCTTTTGTTTAACTGAAAATTTCTCGAGCTTGCTGGTCCAAGAAAAGGAAACAATGGAATGGTTGCGTGAGGTGAGAGAGTGACTAACAGGGCAAGTCCGAAGGTTCATTACAGGACCATGGACGAATCTCACGAACAAATAATACTTGAAGGTTTGAACTTGAACCACCTGCGTAATTTACAATGTTCGTACATATTATTATTTTTTTTAATTGAAAATTCACAAAGGAAGAAATTTCATACTAAAAAAGACAAAAATTAAAGATTTATATAATAAAATAGGACCGTAATTTATTTTATTAAAGTTTTGAATTGAAATATAATTTTCTCTGTTCGTGTGAACGAGAACAATTTGTAACGGCAAATTTTGACCAATAAATTGAAATGTTACGGCGGAATGACGATGAGGTGGCCGCGAGTCGGCGAGTAAACACGGCCCCGTCTTTCTTTGTAGACCAATTCCTTCCTACTTTAGCCTGACTCGCCACACTAACATATACTGATCAGTTTCTTATCACACGCAAGTCACCTTCAGAGAAAGTGACGCGGAGAGTTTTTAGCACACTTGCAAACACACAATAATTTATATAAGCTGTCATGTCATCCACCAAAGAACATGAACTCGCCGTAGAGAAAAGAAAATGCAATGCAAATGCAAATACGCGTTTCTTCATTTTTGGGAAGTCATGTTATTGCGTGTAGGAATACGAGAGACCAAAGGGTGCCTTTTTTTTAATGTATGCTTCCGATGAATTTGATACATTCCACTCCGAAAGAAATTGCTTTCAGGGCTTTTCCAGGAGCTTTAAGTTTTTATGGAATATAAGGTCCAAACTTCCCCCCTACGTTTTCTTCAGAAGAGACAAAATGAATTATTGTATCCGTTGCTGCTTCTCATTTCTCTTCAAATTAATGAACACCCGGGGCCTATCTGATAATTCAGCTGCTTTCGTAAGGCTAATAAGCCTAAAATGGCGTCTGCAGCATTCAAAATGCCATTATCCTCAACAACCATAACAAGGCATTAGGAAGAAATAGCTAACAGTTGAGTCAGGACAGGCTCAACGTTGTTCTCACTTGGCAGTCTGTCACAGGATTCTTCTGATTTAGAGTTATTAGCATTGATGAGAATGTAATTACAAATAATAAGAATATTATAAGTTAGGATATCCTAAAACAAGTTGATCTTGAAAGCGTATATACGTTTTGAGTTTTATAATTATCAACTTCCATACCAACAGATTAATCTTGTGCGCAGCTCACCCAGCAAAGAATGGCCGTATATGTAGATATTGGATTTGAAATAAGAAACGTCGAAAACCGCAAAAGACGCTTTTATTGACCTTTGAAAGTTGTCGTCTTCGTCTTCTTCTTCTTCTTCTTCTTCTTCCTCTTGTAGCTTTTGTTAGTTTCAATTCTGAGACGCAACAATCAGTTCTAATTAACCTCAAATAACTAAAAAACCATACGATCTGATGTCAACCGGGGAAAATTAATAGCATCGCGAGGCTAATTACGTAGAAGCTTTGATGAAAAGTGCTGGGTTGAAAAGGAGAGGAGAGTTGGGAAAAAGTTACGGAGTCCTGTTCAATGGTCAACGTTTTGATTCCTAGACGTGGGGATGTGGTGCAGTGCCATGCGTTAATTGCTGCCTTCAAAATTCAATTTTGTTAGGTGATGACGACATTTTGAAGGCTAATACATGGCTTTTACCGTGCGTAGATAGTTATGTTGGACGATCAAGTCCATACAAGTTGTCACTAGTAAAAACTCAACCTCGACCGACTTAGCGTAAAAATGTTGAATAGTTTTTAAATTTGAATTAAACATTACATAATTTTCAAAATCTTTTTCGATTTAAATAAAAGGTCTTATAATATCTATATCAATCTTTCTCTATCTTAATACATTTAAGATAGCGCGCATATTTAAATACAATCAAATAGAAAGTGCTAAAGGTGGATTTAATCCTAAGATAGAATTTTATTTTCAGTTTGATTTACTTTAATAACTTTTATTATTAAAAATAAACCAGTTTCTTAATTAATTTGTTAATTTTTATAAATTATTAAGTTCTTATAAATTAAATTTAGTTAATTTTATTTAACAATATTTTTTTAATTAAACTTTAAATTCTTTAATGAGTAAAAACAATCTCTTTAAATCATATTTTAAATTCTTTAATCTTATCCAATATTTAATCAGTTTTATAACAGTTTAATACTAATTAAAATATTTTTAAACCTCTTATTTTACGGATTTGACTTTCAATTCCTTGATATAAAAGAATCACTCCGTGCAAAATTCTTCTAAATATTTAACAATCTTTCT
>JANIPM010000003.1:15438450-15451167 GCA_027478405.1 Erythroxylum cassinoides
GATAGTCTTGATCGTTCTCTCACTCTGATCATTTTTCTGAGGATGAAAGGCTGTACTGAAATTCAGTTTAGTACCCAAAATTGTCTGTAAACTACCCCAAAATCTCGAGGTAAATCTAGGATCCCTGTCTAAAACTATAGACACAGGAACCCCATGTAATCTCACAACCTTATTCACATATCGCTGAGCTAACTGATATAGTGAAAGATTTTCTCTCACTGGCAAGAAATGAGCCGATTTGGTCAGTCTATCCGCAATGACCTAAATGGCATCATGTTGCCTCGGAGTCCTTGGCAAACTCATAATAAAATCCATCGTCGAAATAGGTAACGAATGTAATTTCCCAGATGGAGCTTGATGCTCAACCTTAACCTGTTGACAAGTTATGCATTTAGACACAAACTCTGCTACTTGCTTTTTCATACTAGGCCACCAGTAATGTTGTTTCAATGTATTATACATCTTGGTGGTACCAGGATGCATAGCATAAGCTACTAAATGTGTTTCTTCTACAATCTCTTTCCTCAAATTATCAACGTTGGGCACACATAGTCTTTGCTTTAACCTTAAAGTATCATCTCTCACTTCAAAATTAGAATCTAGATTCACTTTCAACTTCTCAATTAAATTCACTAAATCTGGATCTCTATTATGAGCCTCTTTGATTCTATCAACCAAAACAGGTCTCAACTTCAAAGTAGCTATCAATGTATCATTATGCTCCAAACTCAATTCAACATTCAGTGCTCTTTGCTGAACTAGGCTTGGTAACCTCGATAGCTGTACTTGTGCCACACTGCTATTAGACTTCCGAATTAATGCATCAGCTACCATGTTAGCTTTGCCAGGATGATACTCAATGGTACAATCATAATCTTTTAACAATTCAATCCATCTTCTCTATCTCATATTCAACTCTTTCTGGCTCAATAGATATTTCAAACTTTTGTGATCAGTGAATACCTGAAAAGTTTCTCCGTACAGATAGTGTCTCCAAATTTTCAAAGCAAATACTACTACAACAAGTTCCAGATCATGAACTAGATAATTAAATTCATAGGGCCTCACTTGTCTCGATGCATGTGCTATTACTTTACCATGCTACATTAGTATACATCCTAAACCTTGATGCGATACATCACTGTACACAACATAACCTCCAGAACCCAATGGGATAGCTAACACAGGTGCTGAAGTTAACCGATGCTTTAGCTCCTCAAAACACCTCTAACAATCATCACTCCATCTGAAAGGCACATTCTTTCTCAGAAGTTTTGTCAAAGGGGCCGAAATCAGTAAAAACCCTCGACAAACCTTCTGTAATACTCGGCTAATCCAAGGAAATTTCAAATCTCAGACACATTCTTCGGAGTCTCCCACTTCATTACTGTTTCTATTTTCTTTGGGTCCACCTGAATGCCCTGTCTAGACATGATGTGATTCAAAAATACTACTCGATTAAGCCAAAATTTGCACTTGCTGAACTTGACATATAACTGTTTCTCCCTCATTGGCTGAAGAACCAATCTTAGATGTGCCACATGATCTTCTCTACACTTCGAGTAAACCAAAATGTCATCAATAAAAATAATTACAAATTGATCTAAATAAGGTCGAAATACCTTATTCATCAATGTCATAAAAGTTGTTGGAGTATTAGTCAATCCAAATGGCATTACCAAAAACTCGAAGTGCCCATATCTGGTCCTAAATGTACTATTGGGAACATATGCCTCAGCTATGCTCAGCTGGTAATATCCCGATCTTAAGTCTAATTTTGTGAACACCTGAGCTCCCTGTAACTGGTTAAACAAATCATCAATCCTCAGCAGTGGATATTTATTCTTAACTGTTATCCGATTCAACTGTTGGTAATCAATGCACAATCTCAGAGTGCCATGCTTCTTCTTTACAAACAATACCAGAGCTCCCCAAGGTGACACACTAGGCCTGATGAAACCTTTATCTAACAACTCCTGTAACTGGGTTTTCAGGTCCTTCAGTTCAACAGGCGCCATCCTATATGGAAGAATTGATATAGGAGTGGCACCTGGGACAATATGAATAGTGAACTCCGTCTCCCTATTTGGGGATAATCCCAGTAGTTAAGCCGGAAACACATCCAGAAATTTCCTAACAATTGGAATGTCCTGAATGGTTTGTTCATTTCAAGTATCCACCACGTGAGCCAGATAAGTCTCACATCCACCTCAAATCAATCTCAAAGAACTCAGAAATGAAATTAGTCGGGTTGGCACTGCTTGACTAACTCCTCGAAACACCACTCTCGGCTGATTAGGGGATTCAAGCACTACCTCATTAGTATAGCAATTTATCACTGCCCTATGAGCAGTGAGCCAATCCATGCTTAAGATGAGGTCTATCTCTCTCAGCTGCAAAATGATCAAATCAGCTTCTAGTTTTGCCTGATTAATCCGAACTATACACTTTTTACATACCTCACCGATCACTGTTGTACTACCCACTAGAGTGCTCACTACCAACCCACATTTAAGTATCTCTCGCTCACGATGCAATCTAGATTCCAGACGCGGGGTGATGAATGAATGTGTAGATCCTAGATCTATCAGTGCATATGCTTCAAAATTAAAAATATTCAACACACCTGCTACCACATCTGGGGAGTCCTGTGCCTCCTGTCTGTTAATGACGTAGACCCTGGCCTGAGATTGCTGCTAGTTACTCCACACCTCAGTCCTAACACTAGACCCTGCTGACTGAGTCCTACCTCTACCTCTGCCTCTCTGTGCAGGTCTGCTAGCTCTACTCTGCTGAATTGTAGTCTCAGTCATAGTTCCTCCTCTAGCTCCAAACTGTGTTTCCAACATCTCAGGACAATCTTTGATCCGATGCTCATATGAGCCACATCGAAAATATGCTCCTGATATCCGCCATCACTCATTACCATGCTTTTTACCACAGTGCTCACATTCAGGCAATTGGTACCACTGATTGGTAGGCATCTGTGCTCTACCTCCCCCAGATTGAAAAAATCTACCTCTTCCTTGAGATCCAGATTGTCTCGATTTAGACTAGAATCGAGACAATCTTTTCTGACACTTTTTGAAGCTTCTGCCAGAATCAGCTCGAGACGCATCCTGCCCCTTACCTCTAACCTCCTGTTTGTTTTCTATTTGATCATCTTTCAACAATTGTTCAATTCTGATTGAGGTTGCTCCGAGTTCTGTAAAACTGTTCAAGTTAGAAATGTTTAGTCTCGTTCTGATCTCCATGTTCAAACCATCCTCAAATCGTCTACATTTTTCTTCTTCAGTTGGGATCAATAAAGTTGCATATCCCATTGGCTCATTGAATTTTATCTCATACTCTGCCACTGTGAGTCTGCCTTGCTTCAGGTCTAAAAATTCTTTCATTTTCTGATTCATGTAAATCTTTGGCATGTAGTTCTCTCAGAACACTCTCAGGAAATCCTCCCAGGTCAAACTACAAGGTTTGGTGGTACTGGGCAGAATGGTTTTCCACCACTGATATGCGGGACCTTGCAGGAGTGAGACAGCATAGTTGAATTTCTCATCTGCCTCACAGTCCATCTTGTCAAACAGTCTTTCAGTTTGCTCAAGCCACCCTTTTGCTTCAGCTGGGTCTGTACTTCCGTAGAAGTTCACAGCCCCTTGTTTTCTCAGCTTATCATATCTTCTTTCTCGCCTTACGGGAATTCTCGGAGGCATCTGAGCAAATTTAGGTACAGGAGACTTTAAATTGTCTCCTACGGACTCCATGTTAGCTAACTCTCCAATGTGATCTCCTATGGAAGGTGACCTATAAAAACAAAAGTTGTGATCACTATCGGAATATCTCACTATTTATCATATCTCAACTCATATTTGTCCCTAAAGATGTCAAACCATACTCTGATACAAAAAATGCAACATCCTACTACCACGAGGTACATACCCAAACATTCAAGCATATTCAAGTACATATCCTATGATAATGGCATGTTAGAGCAAAAGTAAAACCAACTTACACAGGACATCATCTAACATAATCAGAACTCACTAAATTTTAAAACCCATTGATTGCATTCATCCACAAAATTTACACTATTTCTTTTAGACAAATATTTACATAACTTCATACAGGTTCTAACAAAAACAACAAAATACAAGACACAACACTCCTGGAGCCAGCAGACGGACTTCTGAACTATAACAAAATCTAAAGGGTCCTTTAGTCCTGTCTAAGAACTAGGTCTCTTATCTCGTACCTGAAAAATCACGTTGCAATTTTTATAAGTTTTGTGAACTCAATGAGTGAATCATCATTGATGATTTCACCGGATCACATACACATAATACATATTTTACAGACACCTATTCAGATCATAAACACATTCTAGATGTTCCCACAACATGGCATATCATAAGATCACACAGTTGACATTGCTAAGCATAGCAAATAAATCACATCAATTTATCACTCATTCAGCTTTTCAATTCATTCAATAAATTTCAGTCTTATAATGTCATATGCATAAGACTCATATTCTTTCTTATTGTCATGACCGAGTGCCTATCACAAACTTATACAAATAACGGCTCATATGGCTCAGTTAAACAGAATCACGGAGCATAGCTCTACTTGTAAAATTAGAAATCACGGAGCAAAGCTCTACGTGGAAGCGCTTCATATTGGCAACTCAAGTCACAATGCCTTTATTTGAGCATGCATTTTATGAAATGCAACAATTTTTTAATATCTCATATATCACAATCTTATACAAATGCTTAGACAAGATTTCACAATCATCGGACCTAAGTCCGGCATTCAACTTTCTTTGATAATCAAATGTCAAAATTCATATCAAATCAAAATACTCCCAATACATGCCTAACTATTAAATTCCTCGGACCTCAGGTCCGGAATCTAGAAACAACTCACAAACAGTTCAATAATATTGGAAGTTTAACAAATCAAATTAAATTCAAATCTAATCAATCCTAGGAAATCATCTAGGTTCACTCACATTACGCTCCAAGAAGTTATTGCCTGGATGGTCTGGTAATGTCCGACTGGCGTCCGATATGCTCCTCTATAATATACATAACACATTCACAAATATCACATTTTGCTCAATTGAAAACATATTCCTTTATGCACATGTACCAATGACAATTCCGGGTATCTTATAATTATTTCACTAATCTCCATTTAACTCAAAATATCACAATTTTGATACACTTTTTGCTCATTCCCTAAATTCACAAATTCATCATACAAGTTATTCAACACCGAAATCACACTTCTTAAACTCATGCATGTATATATAAATTTACACTGAAAAATAGACTTATCAGAAGAGCTACTTACTTGGCTCAACTATTTGTAGAAGTAAAAGTAAATCAAATGCACATAAATTTCACAGCTGACGTTTCAACGAAATCTCCAGTATTGATAATAATGAGCAGAGCTTCGGTGGTTCAAAGTAAATTATAATGACTCCACAGAATCAAGTAATAGTCTGGTTGGTAAGTTTGAATTCGAGGAGATATCAAAACAGGATTCTAAAAGTAAAGGAAACCCAGAGGAAACAATTTGGGAAGCATTCGGTGCTCAACCAAAAACTTCTCTCCCTTCTCCAGAAACACACATGGCAACATATAACGTGTGTCCCTTGCATGTAAGCCACGTGGCTACATGCAAGGCTTCCAAATGCTATTATTTTATTGGTCCATAGCCTAGTACAAAAATGCCCCAAAATTTTGAAAATTCCCTAAAATTTACCAAAAATTTTGAAATAATAATGACACTCTTCAAATAAATTTTCAACTCAAATAATTCACCAAAAGTTTCAAAATACCTTAAATATACAAAAATTGCCAAATCACATTTAATACACTCCAATTTAGTCCACAATTTCCATTTATAAACTAATTTATCCGGAAATGCCAATGAATGCATGTACAATCATACGAATGTGCAAAATAAATGTGTATGTGATAATTAACTTATGCATGACGTGCTTTTTCCTAATTTCACATAAATTTCTCATAATTTACTATTCTAGCCTTAATATGAATAACGGGATGTTACAGACAACTTCATATTAGACTGAAATGCTAGGGTAGACTGACGATATGGCTGGAGCTTTAAGTAGGCATAATCTGCAACTTCATATTCCAAATCTCGGCGTCATTGATCTGCAAGACTTTTCATTCTGTCTTGTTTTTGTAGCAAAGTGAGCTTTAACTCTTTTAACATGGCATCGTGATCTTGAACATAGGTATCAACAGCTTCAACTCGTGTAGTGCCCGGAACATACCGTAGCAGTGATGATGAAGGAGTCCCATAAACAACTTGGAAGGGAGAGATCTTTGTAGTGGAGTGAGTTGCGGTATTGTAGCTATACTCTGCCCATGGCAGTCAATCCTTCCACCTTCGTGGCTGGTCCCCTGTGAAGCATCGTAAATACTATTCTAAAGTTTGGTTAACAATTTCGGTCTACCCATACTCTGTGGGTGGTAGTTGGAGCTCATGTTAAGCTTCATATCCTGCAATTGGAACAATGTCTTCAAGAAAGTGCTTAAGAATACACTGCCTCTATCACTTATAATGGAGGCGGGAATTCCATGTAAATTGACAACATGGGTAATAAATGCCTTAGCCCCCGATATAGCCGTATACGGATGAGCAAGAGGGACGAAGTGTGCATATTTTGAGAGTCTATCTACTACCACCATGATCACCTAGCACCCTCCAAAAGTAGGCAACTCTTCAATGAAGTCCATGGAAATATCTGTCCATATTTGCTCAGGGACTAACAATGGTTGCAGTAAGCCAGCAGTAGCCATATGTTTGCTTTATTCCTTTGACAGGCAACGCAATCCTAAATATATGCCCATACATATTGTCGCATTCCATCCCAAGTAAAGTTTGAACGTAAACGGGCTAGTGTTTTGTAGAAACCAAAATGCCTTCTAAAAGGAGTTTCATACATTTCAGATAAAATCACAAGAATTATAGATGATTAAGTACTTAAAAGTACCTTGTCATATAAGAACCAAACTCCTCCACGCTTATTAGCATTTGGGTTTGTGTCAAATTGCTTGTAATATGGGTCCTGCTCACATTCATGTTGTAATAATTCCCACCACACAGCTTAAGGCCGAGAGACAACTAAGAACATTATTTCTGCCTTTCTTGATAAAGAATTAGTGGCATTATTTGTAATTCCCTGCTTGTATTCAATTTTATATTCATAGCCGAGCAATTTTAGCAACCACCGTGCTTGAGCATTCATTATGATCCGTTGTTCCAATAAGAATTTGAGATTTTTGTGATCGGTGCGTACAATGAAAGAATTCCCCATCAAATATGGGTGCCACTTCCTTACAAATTTGATAATGGCGAGCGACTCCTTCTCATATGTTGAAAGTTTCAATGACACTCCTTTGAGATTTTCACTTAAATATGCTATTGGATGCTTTTGTTGCATCAAGACAGCACCAATCCCAGTCCCACTCACATCACATTCGATGATGAATGGTTTACTGAAATCAGGAAGGCTAAGAACTGGAGTTTGGGTCAAGGCTTCCTTGAGTTGATGGAAGGTGTAATCATGTTCTAAATCCCACTTGAATCTATGTTTCCCTAGCAATTGGTTAAGTGTTGCCGCAATAGATCCAA
This sequence comes from Erythroxylum cassinoides, assembly GCA_027478405.1. Classification (NCBI taxonomy): domain Eukaryota; kingdom Viridiplantae; phylum Streptophyta; class Magnoliopsida; order Malpighiales; family Erythroxylaceae; genus Erythroxylum; species Erythroxylum cassinoides. The sequence goes on from JANIPM010000003.1 coordinate 15,446,119, forward strand.
AATTTTGAATAAACTTCCTATAGTATCCTGCTAGCCCTATGAATCCCCTAGTGTCACGTACAGATGTGGGTGTGGGCCATTCTTGAACCGCCTGTATTTTTTATGGATCGGGTTCTACCCCATCTTCTGAGATGACATGCCCTAGGTATTGAATTCGCTAAACCCCAAATACACATCTGCTTTGTTTAACACAAAGCTCAAGACGATTTAAAATTTCTAAGACTATTTGTAAATGTTGCAGGTGTTCTTCCCAGCTTTTGAAATAAACAAGGATGTCATCAAAGAAAACTAAAATAAACTTATAGAGGTATGGTCGAAAAATCTCGTTCATTAATCCTTGAAAAGTTGAAGGCGCATTCGTGAGTCTAAATTGCATTACCACAAAATCATAATGACCTTTATGCTTTCGAAAAGCGGTCTTATGGATGTCAGGTTCATGTACCCGAATTTGATGGTACCTAGACTTAAGGTCGAACTTTGAGTAGTGGTGTGCCCCAAAGAGTTCATCCATTAACTCGTCTATAACAGGGATGTGAAACTTGTCTTTAATAGTGATGGAGTTCAATTCCTGATAGTCAATGTAGAATCTCCACTCTCCACTAGCTTTCTTAACAAGTAATACTGGGAAAGAGAATGGACTATTGTTGGATTTAATCAGCCTAGAAGCCAGCAATTCCCATACTTGTTTTTTGATCTTAGTTTTTTGGTAATGGGGGTATCGGTAGGGTCATACATTTATAGGAGAGGCGTTGGGGATTAGCGAGATTTGGTGATCAAAATTTCGGTGAGGGGGCAGAGTAGTAGGAGTTTGAAAGACCTTTTGATAATTAGATAGGAGTTGATCCAATTCAGTTGGCACTGGAGAGAAATTTGTGGAGAAATTTTCAGAGGTTACCATTTGAATGAAGAATCCCATACCCAATAAACCACTTTTTAAAAATTGACCTGCCTCTTTTTACGTCTAAGCCCCTATCTCATTCTATTAGATTCCGTTAAAAACGTGTGCCTTACCATTTAGTGTAAATGACATTGTGAGGCGCGCATAATCTGTTAGAATTGGCCCCAATGTTGCTAACCATTATACCCTTATAACAATAGGGCAAGCTGCGTTTGTTAACACAAAAATGTTAACTTCCTCCAAGCAGTCTTATAGCCACATCCAGACTCCTTTGCACATGTTGACACAATCCACACGTTGTTGATTGGCTAACATCACTTGAAATTGCCTATTGGTCTTTACAGGTAATCCAAACTTTGATGCTATCCTTTATTTAATAAAGTTGTGTGTACTACCTCCATCTATAAGAACTACAAATTCGTTGTTATTGATCTTTCCCATAACTCACAGTGTTTGTGGATGCTCAATTTCGGAGATTGCATGGAAAGATATTTCAAGCACAATCTCCTCCTCCTCTTCAATGAGTTCAAAGTTGTTTCTTTCTTCAGAGTTCGGTTCTATTGCATCTCCAATCATGAAAAGTTGTGGTTTGACACATCGATGCCCCGTGGTGAACTTCTCGTCGCAATAAAAGCAAAGACCTTTGTCCTTTCTTTCTTTTGCCTCTTATGGAGTTAACCTTCGAAAATTGGGTATGTTGGTTTGGATCATTGGTTTGGAACTGGTCTAAGTACCCTTGAATTTGGGGAACTAGATGACTTGGGCATTGTTGGGGTAACCCACACCGTAAACTAATTACAACAGTGTAACTGATTTTTTTCTTCCACTATGCGTGCTACATTAATGGCTTCATTTAGAGTCCGAGGTATCTTGAGTTTAACCTCCAACCGAATCTCATCTTTCAAGCCAGTCACAAAGTTTCCCACCAAGAAAGATTCAGGTAGGGCGTCCACTTTATGTGAGAGTCACTCGAATTCCTTCGGGTATATTCTCACAGTTGTTGTCTGTTTGAATCTGGACAAAGCTTCCACTGGGTCTTCGTAATCTGTTGGTCCGAACCTCTTGAGAAGAGCTTTGGAAAACTCAGTCCTTTTTACGAGAGCCCAGATTTTGGTGGTTCACTGATACAATTGGAATGCAATTCCATCCAAGTGGAAAGAGGCCAATGATATTTTTCGCTCATATTCAATTTCTTGATAATTGAAGTACTGTTCAACTTGAAAAAGCACCCTTTGGGCTCCTTTTCTCCATTGTAATGTGAAAAATGGAGTTTGGGTGGGTGGTTGGAATTCTCAGTTCCATTTTTGGCACTTTCTCCCACGCTGGTCTGACTCACCACCTGAGAGGGTTGTGCAGGAAAAGTAGCTGGTGTAGAAGTTGCCTTGAATTATTGAAAATTAGCTACCAGTGTATGGATGAGAGTGCTAAGCTGGTCATAACTAGCACTGCTTTTCTCAATAGTTACCTCCTGCTTATTCAGAGTAACCTCTTGCTTGGCAACCATGTCGGCGATCTCCACTCTGAACTCATCATTTGTTTTCTGTCTGGTCTCCATGAACCATTAGGCTTTGATACTAAAACTGATAGACTTTTAGGACTTATCTTAGAAAATAAACTTAGGAAAGAAAGACAGTAAGAAAAAAGAGAGATTTAGGAATTCAGAGAGAGATTTGGAAATAATCGGATATAATTTTTATTGATGATTTTGGGCTGGATTACAATCCTACTTAAATTAAATTTCCTTAACAGCTAATAAACTAATTTCTACTAACTTCTCAACAATTTATTCAAAAACAAACTACAAGGAAAGTAAATAACAATAAAATATTAACAAAGTCTCCTGATCTAATGCAACCATCTAGACCACTTCCACAACTAACTCTCATTCCTCACGTTACAAGAAAATCAACTCCCAACAGCCGCTCTAGTTTGTGTTGCAAGAAAGTGCATCCTCCACCTCTTACGTGGTCCATGCAACCATATCATAATCATCTCCATGCTCTTTCGTTCAATTCCAATGACTAACCTGTTTACTATATTCTCACTACTAGTCAACTTGAAATTGTCATTACTGAAACCATATTCATGACTATCAGGCTTCAAAGCTTATCAATTCTGATGGATGATTTTGATGAATTATTTGCCGCTCTTATGGATGCTTGGCTTATGTATACTAGGGATAGTTGCATCAATTGTCTTATAATGTCAGGACTACCCCAAATATTAATGTACTCGAGCAATATTAATGGAAATATGGAAATATATCATTTCCACATTCTCATATTTGCCTCCAATAGCTTCTTTCCATTCCAAGCTTCTCATAGTTAGTTGTCTTCCTCATTTCATGCAATCTTGTATCTATTTCCTTATCTTTAGTTATGTATATATAGCATCTTTGTAAATAGATCATGTATGAAGTACATTCAAAAATTCAAACAACATTTTATATTTCTCTATATTTACATCCCCTGCCTTCCATTCATAAATGAACAGTTCTCTGCAGTGAACTTGCATTTTTTGTTCCAGACCTTAGTGGGATCGGCATATTTAATAATCATCTTTACTTTGTTTGACTGCAAAAAAGAGAAAGGCTATAGCTATGATTCTTGTTGATCATTCTCTTTTAGGTTTGTACCAGAATCCTTCATCATAAAGAATGGTGATCGCTCGCTCCGATGGACAAGAACAAATTTCTTATCACAATAATAACACATCCCTTTCTCACGACATTCTTTACCCTCTTGGTTGGAGATTCGATGGACTGAATTGGGTGAGTTTGTAGTACTAACTTTGAAGGCAGGTAGTGGCCCTAAAATGCCCATTGTTGGGTTTGTAGCATTTTTCTGTGAGGTTCATGTTACTGAAGGTCAAAAAATGGAATGAGATTTTCACAGCAACGAGTTCCATTCTTCCCAAAGACTAGTGACTCCAATGGCATCAATTAAAGAACCAGGTTGTTTGATTTTAACATCTAGCCTGATATCGTCCTTAAGGCCTGCAATAAAACATCCAACCAAGAACTTCTCTAGTAATTGGTCTACACTATGGGAGAGCATTTTGAACACCTCTTGGTAGGCAGAGACAATAGTAGTTTGCTTAAGCCTAATCAGTGCTTCAGAGGGACCCTCATAATTGGTTGGGCAAAATCGAAGCAATAAGGCTTTAGTGAATTCCTTCCACATAACAAGTCCTTTGAATTTAGCAAACCACCTATCCCTTTGAACTGATATTCCTTCTAGGTTAAATGAGGTGAGATGGATTTGTTGATTGGCAACTAGTTCCTTGAATTCGAAATATTTCTCTGCTTTTTATGTCCATCCTTGCAGATCATATTCGTTAAAATTGGGAAAATGTAGCTTAAGATGGCTAAGACTTATTAGGTGAAGGTTGGTGGGATGATTCTGCTGGGGCAAATGAGTTGGTGTCTTGATGGGTAGTCATTACAGATTGTGAAGTACGAATGGCGTGTAATTCAGTAAGAATTGTTTGTAGTGTAGGGTGCACCTCATTGATGAGGTCTAAGAATTTCTTGGACTTCACTTGGAAATTCTACGTTTGATTGATTTCTGTGTAGTGTAAGGTGCACCTCATTGATGAGGTATAAGAATTTCTTTTGCTTCACTTGGAAATTCTACGTTCAATTGATTTCCGGTAGCCATGGCTATGAATATGTAGAATTTTGAGAGAGGAAAAGAAAGAAGTCTTGAGAGTAATGTTAACTTTTCTAACCTTGTGGCGTCTTTAAATAGCCTAAACATCTTCACATGGAAATGTAAAACAAACCTTACCAATTGTCTATTTGGTTGAGCTTTTAAAGGGTGAATAAGCACTTCTTTTACCGCAAAAGCCCTTTTTTAAAATGACTGTTTGGCTGGCAAAAATTCAACCATGTGATGCTGGAATTATTCGATCACTTAAGATTTATTATCGACGTCGTTTTTATCCTAGCATCTTGGAAGGCTATGAGATGAGAGCAATAAATCCTGAAAAAATTAATGTGCTAGATGCTATCTATTTTATTAATGATGCTTGGAATATTGATGTGAAGGCCACAACTATTACAAATTGTTTTAAACATTGCAAAATTCGATCCGAGGAAGGTATGCTTCTAGAAGAAGAAACTAGTGATGTTGAAGGCATTCAAAGATTAG
>JANIPM010000003.1:15691784-15718621 GCA_027478405.1 Erythroxylum cassinoides
GAATTTAAAATTTTTTGAAAAACTAAAAAAAAAATCTATTTTTTAAAATTTTTAATATTATCCAATATTTGACCAATATATTAAATACTGATTAATACCATTTAAAATTAGCCGTTACTAGTCAATACTTAAACCTAATACGATCAAATATTTATTTTGTACTGATTTTGATCTAATACGGCCGATATTCATATCTTTATATAAAATTCTCATTTTTCTTCTTATTTTATCTCATTTTAATATAAAATATTTTTTTAAATAATAAAATAATATTATATTTTATTCCGTTTAAACGGAAGTTAAAACTTAGGCACCTGAATCCAAATTTAAATCCGACCGATTTAAAATTTTGGACCGAACGGCCTTTTTATCATTTTGTTTGTTCCTTTTCGACTTGTTTCTTTCAGCCTTGACCTTACTGTAGTTAAAAACCTGCGAGAGTTAAAAGGACTGGATTGGTTCTATTGAGGGTTGTTCTTAGTACTGTGTTTATGTCCTATTCATCTTTTAGTAACAAGTTCAGAGTAAAGAGCAATCTTGAATCTTGTTATCAATTAGCGAACAAACTTATGATTTCTATAAAAGATTTTTAACTGAAAATGGAGAAAGTAATATCTAACTATTAAGCAACACCAATCAATTTGCCAGAAAACGTTATTGTTGTTCAAGAAGCTGCAGGAACAATCAAACAGCCGACAGAACATACGAGATAAAACTAAAACACTCCACCTAATAGATCTGGAGTTGTTGGAAGGAAGAAGAAGAAGAAGAACAGAGCATCAGTTTTAAAAAGCTCGAAAATTTGAAGCTTCATTGAGCTTTACCCTCAGCTTCTCTTTCACTTTCATCATCTGCTCATTTGTCCATTTCCTTCCATTCACAAGAGGAAAACACAAATTTTGAAGAAAAAAACAGAGACAAGAAATGGCATATTGAGAAGAAGTTGCGGCTATCACAACTATATATATAGGCACAGACAACTGATGCCCAAAAGCCTGAAACCCTAGAAGCTTAACTACAAACCTTCCTGTGACGTCGTTTTGGTGGGAGATATGTTGTATCATAAGCATCTTTTTTAACGTTTACGGGGACCCCTTGGGCCGACCATCCTCAAGGCTCGGTGGTACTAAAAAAAGTTATGTGTAGAGTCTAGACCATGTAGATACTCAACCTTTGTGCAAGTAGTAGTTTTTCTTTTTTTTCCCCTGAACCCAGCAACAATGCAAATTTCCTACAGTGTTCAGCTCTCATGCATGTACTGCCTCACTTCTAAAGTGTATCCAATATGGTTTTTGCTTCTACAGAATTCAGCGCAACTGCTTCTCAAGAAAGGTAATTGCTTCAACTTGACTGAAATTGCTGTTTTTACTTGCAAAAAGTTTTTTTATTAAGCGGTACCCTTGTTGAGTGTGCTTTAGCTGATGTTGTATGCTTAATTGGTGAAATTCGTAAGAGTGGCTCGTTGGGTTTCAGAACAAGGAATGATCTTTTCTTCTTTTGATGTGTAAAGAAACGAGCTTTAGAGCTGTCCTGTTATCGCTAGAGTACTGAAATCTTGTGCGAGTCTGGAGGGCATTAGATTTGGGAATGTCAGTTCGTTTTCACGTGCTAGACATTGGTTGAACACAGAATTTTTTTTTTCTTTTTAGTTACTCTAATGCATGTGTATAACGAAATCTTATAGGAAGGAAAACTCTCTAAAACTATTTTGAGTTGGCCAATGCACTTATGTCTCCCTGAAATTTTTTTTGAATATGTGCAGTCAGGTACCGGCAAGAAGGCAATGAGTATGTTCACAGACCTGCTTGAATGGCACGTCCAGGCAACTGAATCTTGACTTATTCTTTGTGCTTATGCTTGTTTAATAGCTATTCAGGCTGGAACTTGGATTCATGGCTTGTCAACAAAACCAACATAAATTTGCATGCCAGATGTGGAAGCATGAAAGATGCTTGTTTACAATTTTAGTACTGATTAAATATGAAGTTTCATGGAATGCTATGATCTCAGATATCCCATCTATGGTCTGAGCAGGGATGATCTGAAAGTTACAAAAGAATGCAGGTGGCGAATTGTAAACCAAACAGGTTACCTTTTGTTGATGTCCTATCAGCATGTATCAGTACCGTTTGATTTAGGATTGTGATTGTCAGATCTAATTTTCCATCAATTGGCCTTTTACTTTTTATTGAAATGCTGATCAGTTCTGAATTTTCAACTTAATGATTAGATACCTGATGGATGATGATATTTAATTAGTCTGCGTGTATCCACTTGTTCTGTTTTCATTCCAGGATCATGAGACCTATTATAAAATTTTGATAGAGTTCTGAACTATATCCTATTCCTGCAGTTATAGATTACTCCCTATACCTAGAGATGTTGAGAGTACCTTATTGACGTAGATATCAGATGTACTATTGTTCAGTGAACCTTTATCTTCTTTAGTCATTGTATGACATTGATAGTGTCGAGCCTTGCAAATATTACTTCAATTCTTAGCTGCTTGCAAGAAATAACTGCCTCCAGACTATGCTCGAATTGCTGATAATGGTACAATAACAACAACTCGGTAAAAGTCCTATTCATACAGCCTTACTCCTAACTGGTAGATAGGCTGTACTTGGTTAAAACAATATGTAAAGCCTTAGAAAATTTTGTAGTTTGACTTGTAGCTCTCAAAATGATCGATGCTCAGGGAAAAAAATTCTAAAATATGACTGGCTGCAGTTCTTCAAAAGCAATTCGCCCCTTTATTACCGTCAATTGCTAATTAAGTATACAAACACTTCCCTTTCTCATTTCAATGTAAATCAACACTAATACTTCTAGAATTGGTTTCTCATTTCACATTTTTGTTGCAGTAAGTTGTGCAAACATGTGTTTCCTGTAGATTGAAAAATGTTAATTGGACCAGATATGGGCAGTCCAGATGCTTCATAAGTTTCAGATCTGCTTCTGCTTTGGGTCCAACATATCTAGAGGTCCCCACACAATGGAAGTTAGTATATGAGATGCCAAGGTCTGACTTCGTAATCTTTTTTCTCTTAAATATTGATATTTTCAAATTACTTTTGTAGCTTATTAGAAGATTTTATATATTTCTGACCAGGTGATTAGTTGGAGACTGAATAAAAATAGCATGAAAGCAATGTGATATGGAAATTGAAAAACATTGCAAAAAAAATTTATGAAGCAGAAATGCAAAAACCGTCAACTGCAGGCTATGCTGTGGAGAGGTTCCGTATACTGATTGTCAATTACTCATTTGTACCCATTGTCACCAATTTTATAAGTGGCGGTAATATACACTATCGTTGTGCTCTAGTTGTCTGTCTAAGTCGTGAACATATCTTGACACATATGATTGTAGTCTTTGACAAATGTGCGATTATGTATGTGGGCTCATCTGTGATTGTGATGTCCATGGTAAGTCTTTTGAGCAAGAAGATGCTTTAATTATTCCATCACTATTTGTGACGTGATCATCTTTAGTCTAAAATACAAATGTTTGTTTTATACTTGAGATGATACCTTACATGTGTCTACTCTATGAGTAAAATTTTTGCATATGAGTGACTGTGTGATAAGTATCAGTCATCATTTGTATTTATGCCCATCAGTAGTCAGTTTGATTTTTGAAATTTCATTGTTATACGATACTCTTTGAACTGTTGAGCGCATGCAATGTTCAGTGCACTGGTTTGGCTTTCCAATTTGTCCATCAGACTAAAATAAGAGGTGTAAAATGATACATGCCTTGACTTTTAAGTCGCTCATCCTTCTGAGCATGTAGTGGATTGAAAGGTATTAATTGTTAGCATGTCCATTTTAAAAGACCTAATCTCTTTCCACGGGTAAAGTATTTATCCTATTTCCTGGACAGGAATTTAACATCTGAATGTTCTGATCATGTAGCCTTAAGATTTGGCAGTAGCTTCTGAAATGGGTGAACATCTTTACCAACTTCTTGGTGTTTTTCCTGGACTGGTCTGTTCCAACTTGAGCTTGGTGTTGGCAATTTTTGTCCAGCTCTTCGAACTTGTATAAATCTGTTGCTGCTGTTATTAATACCAATTATATAAGTTCATCCTCTGCATTCATGTATTGCTTTTCACTAAAAGGAAAGTTCAATTGAGAGGTTACACGGAAGGTTACTAAACTAGGAAAATTGGAACTTGTGAGAGCCATTTAGATGTTTTTCACTATCTAATGGTATGTATATTGATCTTACAGTGATGTCAAGGTACACCTGTGCCAATACCTGCACAAAAATCCATTCTGTTCACCAGTGAAATTCTATCTTGAATCAAGTTTTCTTTAGGGGCTATTATGGAAACTAGTTGACAAAATGAATTACCTAATAGCGTGGATCATTTGTACTTGATAAAGTTCTAAGAAAACAACTGGAAAACTTAAGAAGCAGGAAGATTTCCAGCATCGATAAGCTACTTATTGCAGCAAAAAATTGACAGACCAACCACTAATTACTGCCACTGTCATCTGGACTAAGGTTGTTTCCTATTCTGTAATGAATTGCTGTTTGACTTTATTCCAAATTTTGTCCGTCTTGGAATGATTCTAGGTGCCTATCCATCCGTATAATTGGATCATTTGCTTTAACCATGACTGTCGAAAATTACATTTTTGAGTCTCCTTTCAATGAGTGTCTTTAAATGATAAAAGCAGGAAGCAGTCCTTGTTGGATAGTTAGTGAAAATGACTTCACCTTGCTTCGAGTATGAGCAAGACCAGCACCAAACTGAGGTCTGAAACTATTGTATCTGCAATTGTTCTGAGGTCAGTATTTTTAGCTTTCTTGATCATATTGTGGTTTTTACTTGCATTTCGTTTAAATAAGACACTAATGGTACATGTTAATTTCTTTTACCACTGTTATCAAATGCATGTTTATTATTACAATGTTTGAAGCTTTATCAGAAAGGAGGCAGATAATTATTATTATGAGAGAATAATTTTGAGGATTGGTTGGACATTGCTATCTATTTTTCACTAGCATGTGTGAAGTTGGTTTCATTTATTAGTATTTCCTCATTTGTCTGTTTACAGTTTGTACTGAACTTGGACAGTTTGCAAGCATGTTAGCTGGTAACAGCAGATATAATGTTACCTTTCCAAAGCCTTTTGAAGGACTTCAAGGGAAATTGAAAAATACATGATAATTATACCAACCATGCTGGACCATTTTCTTGGCTTTTCAGTTAAATGTTCAGTTTAATATCAGATACATTACTTTTGCTAAACAATCGGATCATGATCCTCCCGGTTTAATCACCATGTAAAGTAAATGTAAGCAATGCGTACTAAGTGTGATTTTCCTTACTATCCTCACAAAGTAGCCATCTTGATGTTACGTTCAAGCTAATCCACACTCTTGCTGATGAAAGATTGTAACTTTGGGTTATAACCTGATGTTGTTTCAGCAGTACCCTTCTTGAGGAAGGTCAAAGGGTTTTGCTTCAGAGGATCTGAAAACTACGCAACCACGGAATGATAAACATACGAAGAAGTGTGGAATATGGGTATGGTTCTGTGGTCCTCAAAAGACTCATAAATTAACCAAGATAACGTCTGTACAATAGAAGTGAGGAACGAAACAACTTGTTTTTTCTACTTTGTTTTTTCTTTTTACTTTTTCTGGCCCATGCGTATGCGTAGCTCACTCGCAACAATTCAAACTCACCTTCAAGGGGTGAAATTCAGTGGTTACGCACCATGAGAACAAGCAGATCTTTTATATTAATATGCAGTTTGATTTGTTTTTTTTATGTGAAAGACATCTTAGGACTGTCAGCATCGCTGACAACTCGCATTCTTTCAGCGTGTCGTAGTTTATATTAAAAGGATCCTATGAAATTATATTGTAAGATCTTCTTTTCATCACTGGAAGAGAGAGAGAATTCGGTATACAAACAACACATTTTCTTATAACAAGGAAAGCTTGAATAGACACGAGTGTTTTGTTTAAAGGGGGAGACATAAAAACATATGATGTAAGAGCATTCTCATATAAGGATTAGTGGGATCGCAATTAAGAACAATGATGACGAAGATAAACAAAAACTGAGGAGAGAGAGAGAGAGAGAGACAGAGAACAATACGATGTTTGATCGGGGGGCCCACTGAGGAGAGGCCCCCATGAGCTACGGGCTTTGCACGCGGAGTCAGGGAGCTGGGCCCCGCACGCACGTCCATGCAATATTTCATAATTTTTAAAAATAAAATAACCTGAGGGTGTACGCTAGGCTATCGTGTACCATCAACCCACCTTCGGACAAAAATATTAAATATAATCCCATCTTTATCATGCGCATGAGGGGTTGGGAAGGTCTGGTACTGGTTATAGTCCTTGGATCATCGTCATTATTGCATGCTGTTCCAAACTTGGAAATCAGAGTCTCTTGAGGTTAAGTTTTCGAGACTGTTCATTACTACTACATTTCTTTGTCCACAAGCACTGAACCCGAAGGAATTAGCCGTTAAACTGTTTTGTTCTTTTTAGGAACTGAAGGCTTTTTGTTTCTTTTGGTTTAATCTAATGGGGAAAGGGGGTTGGTTGGTTAGGAGATTATAATTGAGGTCTAAATCATGTTGGTATCATATGGGCTATCAAGTGACATATATAATTAGGACTTGTCATTACATGCATGCATGAAGGGAGAATTATGTTCATATTGAGAAGTGCATAAAAAGGCTATGATTAACTTATATAGGGTGCTTAATTAGTCGTCATTCACCCTTTTCAGAGTGATTTACAAAAGCATGCATGGGATGGGATAGGATGGGATGGGATGGTAGGTAAATCATATAAATATCCTTATAATTCACTACTCCAAAATTCATTTTTATATTTTTCAATTACTAAATAAGAATACATATTTTTAAAAAAATTAACACATACTAATACGTAATTAACTATTGCATATATGACAATGTTTATATATATCACAGTTGATTACGTGGTTATTTGTATTAAAATAATTTGATACAAATTTTGTTAGATTACAATATTCCTTTTGAATAATTTTTAAAATAAAATTTTTTATGTTTGAGTCTCTAATATCATATTAGAATTTTTATTATGGGTAGAGTGTAGAGCCCATTAACAAGAATTGAGTTTAGGTCAGCTATTGTCAAAATGTTTAGAACTAGTCATTTGGGTAGTTGACCCTTACCGGTTATAAACTTTTTAACATTTTCATGTTTAGTCAATATGAGATATTTTAACACTCCCCCTCAACCCTAATAACTAGACATTCAGACGGACATTCAGACGGACAATCGAGAAATTAAATATTTAGATCAAACTTACCAAAATAACTAGAACTAATTATTTGGTTAGTTGACCCTTACTATTTATAAACTTTTTTAACATTTTCATGTTTAGTCAATATGAAATATTCTAACATTTTAGACAAGTAAAATTATACCGAAACTTTGTGTGTGTCTTGTTAAATAGCTTTTGGTTGGTTTGAAAGGTTGTAACCATTTATATTAACAACACTTCATAGAAGTTTATGTAAGATGTAGAGTATGAGAAAGTTCGATAGTACGTAATTTCACTCATACTTAGTAGAGAGATTATTTCTTATAAACTCAAATACGATATGTATTGACTTCCAACATGACCCAAAAACATTCAGGGATATCCTTTGTCAAGACTTAAGCCAATGCCATGAGTAGTGCGAACTTATTATCAATTGAAAAAAGGAGTTTATATCTATTAAATAAGACGATTATGTGGTGTTCCTGCTCTTTAATTTACTTTCTTCTTTTCTAAAATGAAACAACAGGCATGGCTTCGTGCATAGCCATTTTGTAATTAATTAACATGGAGATTGAGCTCGTGCTAATTATAAAATAGTGCTTTAGCCTTTTTCAAATACAGGATTATTCTCCCCCATTTTGGTGCTTAACCTAATTTATCACAGAAATTACAAGCAGCATGTCGAAACCAGATCGACTTGTTGATATGAATATAAAGAAATTATATAGTATTAGTTGAGTGCCGATTACGGAATACGGACAACCTAAGAATTTATTATTTTAAACCTATCATCATTGTCCATATGTAAGACAAAAGGGAAAAGTATGGAAGCTTTGACTGCCATTGAAGGCCACCAAGGCATAACGCATGGTGTATATGGTAACTAAATTGTATTCTTGTAGTTAATTAAACATCTTTGATTGAATTCAGAATGACTTACTTTTACAGAAAATCTGTGATTATTCGATAGATTAGAGGTAATGAAATAACATGGATTCAAACATATAAATGTGTATTAAATGATGCAAAATCTTACATTTTAAGTTGACATGTTGGTACCACTTAGAGATTAATAACAAATTTCCCAAAATTAATAACTATTATGCAAAGACGTACCAAGAAATATATAAAATTCATAAGTTAATGTTTGTAAAGAATAGTTAAATTTTCTTCTTAATATTAGCACAATCAAATGTGTACACATAATAGTGTTGTTGTTCGGACAAGATTGACTATGGACAAGTACATAGGGTGAGAACATGCATGTGGTCGGGAAAACAAATTTCTTTCAAACGAATTGAATTGTGATTTCTAAAGTGGTGAAATCGAGTGGCTCATGAAAGCCTGACCCAGCTCAATGGAACGAGAGAGAGTAGTGGAGAAAAAGAAAGGAAGGCAAAAGGTGATCGCAGGTCAATTTGAGTGTAATTGCAAGTACCCTTTTGGTAGTAAAACTCATAATCAAAGATAGATGTGAATAATGATGGTATGGAAGAAAGTGTGCCGCTGGTTGATGAGTAAAGAAAGCAATCTCAAGAAGAAGCCGGCCAAGAGAAAAAGATTAAAGCAATTGAAAGATATATATATATATACACTCACACAAACGTAGGTAGGAGTTGGAAATGATGAGACTGTAGCAGTAATGATGGCGAGTGGGAAGTTAGGTTGAAGAAGTGAAAAGAGAAGGCAGTAGTAAATGTACATATAGAAGTTTAACATAAAACAATTGAAAAAGGAACTATCAAAAGGGAATATTTAGGGGTCTGGTCTGGTGACATGCAAAAGAGGATCAGTTGTGTTGTTTCTATTGTGCTCTCATAAATTATATCTACTAATCTTTCTTTGTTATTTCCTATGCATGAACACGTTGGTTGAAAGACTCAAGCAAGCGTGCCTGCGCTCACAGTCCCTTTGATGAACAAAAAAATATGTTCCCATGTTGATCGAGGTCTCCTAGTAAATTCTTTTTGAATCAACTAAAAAGTACCAATACCCATCTTAGCTTTAGTTTGGATTTTCAAGGTGAAATGTCTTTCTCTGTTTTCTTGTTCTTATATTAATCTAAAATCGAACTGATACAATCAAGGAACTATAATAAGTTGAAATGGTGTAGAAGGGGAGAATATTCTTTGGACGTGAAAGAGAGGAGGGTTTGGTAATAGCAGCTAAAGAAGGACATGCAATACCAAGTGGAAACCAGAAAAGAAGGGTTTAGTAGAAAGTTGGCTCCCTTTTCACCTTGGAATGATCACCCACATCCCACTATGTAAGAGTGAAGGCCAGGCCAAAACTATGCAACACTCCTCCTACTAAAGGCATCTTCATACCCTTTTTTTTACCATTATCTCACCAATATCAAGAAGAAGACCCAACCCCCTTACACTTACATTTCCCTTCACGAGCAGTCACCATCACTGGATTGCAAAAGAAAGCATGTTATGCATTTTTTCCTTTTCAAGTCTTTCAGAAGGGCTTCTGAAAGGAGAAGAAGAGCAGAGACAGACACACCTTTTGTTATCCCATAATATTCTCGTCCAACTTTAGAAGGCCAAAACAGTTCTGAAAACATTGTTTGACTGTAACTTTGGCCTTGGAGTTGGAGGACAAAGTTCCACTCTTTTACGAGGAACGCTGTCACTTACTTGATATCATTTGCGTACAAAGCTTAACTAGAAGGTTTGAATAAAGATGCTTGGGATTATGCTATTCTAAATGACAAGATTTGCATGTGTACTTTGGTATCTACATTGTTTGACGAAGTACTAAGACAACTGTAAAGGTCCATAATGTTGTTTGGTCGTATGATTTAGTTCTCATCAACTAACGAATTAGTATTACATGGTCTGTCTCTCTATTAATTTTTTGTCATAACTCATAAGATTCGTGGCGTACCTGTATGGGATTATGATACAGGAGTACGTCCTAGAAAGATTATCCCTTCTTTTGAATCAATTTTGGTTTCCCATTCAAAGCTTGACTAATATGCAGCTGCCTTCGTGTCTGCATGATTCCATTTAAACTGTATAATCCAAAGGGTTTGTTAGCTTCCACGGGCTACTTCGGTATGGATTTTGATTGGTTAATTAAGTAAGCTTAAGTAAAATTTTATTAATAACCTAGTATTTAGTGTTGGTAATAATCATCCCAAATTTAGATATTTTCTTAAGTCTAAATTTGAATATGATTAGATTCTAGTATTTAGATTAGATTAGATTAAATTAATTTGTTATGATTAGTGAAGTTTAAAAAATTTACTAATCCCTAATTCAGACTTGAACCTAAATTTAAGTCTGATTAATGCAACCTAACATATTAACTTCAGGTTTAACCGATCGGACTGGGTAGGGCATGTTGGAGAAGGTGTACACAGTGTATGAAGTGTTGAGATGATTATCCTTAACAAGAAGGACGGTGGAAAAAGCTTAGAGCTAACCACCCCAATTGTAAGAAGAAGTACAGGCATGAGACCTCCACTACAAGTTTACATGATGAATTCTAGACCAACTACGTACGTGCATGTATAACTGGAACCTTGTACAGACCTACACAGCAGAGATGCATGTCTGAGTGGAAAATCAATCTAGTCAATCAATCCCAACATATGTGATATGATCAGATAAAACATAAGGACTGCTGATTTGGATTTCCTCAAAGTTCCTAATGACACAACATCATGAATCAAGCTAACTAGCTTCCTTGGCTAACAACTACTTTGTGAAGATGGTTCATTGAGCACCAAGTAAATGGCTAAAACCGAAAGGTGAAGTTTATATCTGAGATTCTGTACGTTAGTTAAAAAAATTGTGAAGTGGTCCTGTAGATACGATTATGGAGCAAGCATAGGGTAGGTGGGTTGTGGCCTGTGGGTGCGATGGAGGTATATATTGGCTCAAGCTCTCAACCAAACGAAAAGCAAAAGGCAACAGAAGCAAAGTACGCACATGCCCCAAAGTTACGCTCAATGACCTGACAAAACTCCCGCCATACGCCATGCACTCTCTGCCTCTATATCTCTCTCTCTCGGTTTCAACAAATTTGTAACTCAGTCACTGGCCATCTGAACAGTACTTCAACAATTTCCCTTCTCGCTTTCTACGTTCACATGCATGGACCGACCTTTGCACTCATTATTCCACATGAACATGCAAGCACATCTACACATTTCTGTCTCTCTCTTTCTCTGCGCCTCTCAAATGCACAAACACTACTGGTGATACCTATCTAGTTAGCTATAGGACAACAACTACTGAATGGCCTGAGCCTAGGTGTGGATGATTTTTAATTTAAACTAAGAGAAGGGAAGAAAGAGAGCATGATGACATTGATGATGGTATGGTGACGAGATTAAGATTTTAAAAAAATTCCATTTTTGATCTCCAATTCTTGGTTCCATTTGATGAGTGGGGGACGGGAGTGACGAGAAGGAGAACCCCACAATTCCTCTAATGGGAACATGTTAGTGACAAAAAAGGGGCCAAGGGTATCATGAGGTGGTCCCCTCTTGGTACGTTACTATGCAATAAATTAATTTTGCGTGGACTCTCGTACATGAAATCATCTATGGCCTCTCTTTTCTCTCTTTTGTTTCTTTCTATCCTGAGTGTCAAAAAATCATTGATGAGAGGATCCCATGCATGATTATTACGTATACAACCATTACATGCTTCCATGTCTTCCTTCTTTACAGAGCCCAAGTTGACATTGGTTAGTTTTGCCGGTTGATGTTTCTGCTTCACATTCATTGTCACTGATGAACCAGTCAGTTTCATATATCCTTTTTGGACCCAATCTATCATGGATTTTCAAATCTTTCCCTTCATATTTGCTTTAAAATCCATCCCCTTCTGGTCCTAGAAGATTCAGTGCCCTTCTCTTGTGCCATGTAATGTGTTACAGATTTGTCCAAGGCAAAAGGGGTGAGGGGTGGGTCAGCTGTGGAACCGAGTTTTTCAATTATTGATTATTATGAACAATTCGTATATAACTGTGAATAAAAAAGAAAAACACTTCATAATTTTTAGAAAGAATCGAGAAAGCCGACTATTTTCCAAAATTGATTGAAAAATTAAAACGTGGAAGGTGGAACAGTTCCTTGTTTTTGCCAAAACTTGACGACTAAGGCATGTTCACAAGCAACATCTTAGTTAATGCTATTAATTACAATCCCATTAATCCACCCAATAGCTTACAATTAATGAAGGCATCCATCGTTACCTGATTCCTTTAGCTTCTTTCACGTCCAATATCTTTTGGATTTGGCAATGCACATAGTGCGTACTCAGAAAATGATGGCACTTTTTGCCATAGGTGATAGGACCCTGCCGAGACGACTTGACAGTATGGAAAAACAATGAATCTAATTGAATGGAAAACTAGCATCAACTTAATAGACTTTTCTTTCTTTACATTTCAGAAACTCTTTTAAGATGCTAATCATACAAGAACTGTTGCCACTTACAATTCAATACTCAGTAGTAATTGAAATTGAACTCATCCACATTCATAAAGGAATATAAACTAATCATAGCACAAAATTCAATAAGTGGTGGTTTTATTTGACTCACAATCTAATAATCCATGTAGTTTTAAGTTTTTAAACACTCCATTTTCGGTGTAAATAAGTACATAAATCAATGATTTAAGTTCTGTAAGTGACTCAATTTGTACTTTTAAATATTAAAGTTCAATTCGCTTAATTAATCACATAAATTAATTATAAACTAATTGATATATATCAAAAACTTTAATATTTAAAACTTTCAAAGTTTCACTTCTTACTTTCATCTTCACTATTTTGTTATAATTAAAGATACTTACATTTTTCAGAAACATATAAATGACAAACTTGAGTCCATTTTTAGTTACTAACTTGAGACCATAATTTACCAGAAGGGTAGGAGATGCTCATCACCTTATATACTCCAAGCAGCTCAAGTCGTGCGTTCCATACCCGCTTCTCACAATCTTCAGCTTTTATACTATTTTTCTTTACTTAAGAAAGAGATGCAAGTTATGAAATGTTCTTGCACTTCAATTTTAATTCCTTATTGTTATTATACATTTAAATGGAATTTGTCATTTAATTTATAAATTATTATTTATATTTAAAAGTTTACAAAGAAATCCCTTAAAAATTAATAGGGGTTATGAGCAACTGTGTCCTGTTGTTGTTTTTCTTTTGGTTGCCTACGAGGTATCTTAGGAGGATTCCAATTATGAGAAGACACTTTTAAGATATCTACTTTCAGACTAATCCCCGCTCGAGCCGGGTAGGTCCCTTACGAGAGGTAAAACTCTGACTTCAAGTTTTAAACAACTGCATATATGAGAACGGTTCGAATCCGTGACCTCACTTAAATCAAAAGAACCCCTTACCAACTTACCTGCGCCCTAGAGTAATGTCCTGTCGTTGTTAAAGGTAAACAAATTAAACACGGGCTTCAGTTCTTGCATGCGCAAAAATTGCAATTGGCCAATCTATCGTGAGTATTATTATGGATCAAAATTAAAGGAAGCTGACATTGAAAGT
Source organism: Erythroxylum cassinoides (assembly GCA_027478405.1). Lineage (NCBI taxonomy): Eukaryota > Viridiplantae > Streptophyta > Magnoliopsida > Malpighiales > Erythroxylaceae > Erythroxylum > Erythroxylum cassinoides. The sequence goes on from JANIPM010000003.1 coordinate 15,705,602, forward strand.
AGAGCCACCACTGTCAGGAATTTTAGCATTAGTCACCAAAAACCTCAGCCTTTTTCTATGGCAGCTGGTCATGTGTAATCCCCTTCCAGAAATCCGGTTGAAATTATTGGTTTGATTGACCCATCTTTGAAAAGTCCACTTTTTCCGAAACAAACAAACCAAGAAGTGTTTAATTAATTCTAAGAGAGACGGAGATGGAAAGACCATGTTTGATGGGCTGGAAAGGGCACTAGCAGCTTTTCCGGAAGAGAGGCTGCCCCAAGAGCAGCCACCAACAACATTTCTTACATTATTTTTTTTCAAAGAGTATCATCACCTGCTCGAACTTTTATTTAACTACTCTAACAAGCCGTAAGGCAGGCATGGGTGACAAGATAAAAAGAGACACATGTATATGCATACATCCATAAGCAATGACGCATAACTCATTTCTTTATCCTGTTACAATTTTAAATTATGCATTATTGCTTATTGCCATGCTAATTATGGGATGAACTCTGATAACAGTCTAAACTAACTAACTCGATTACTAATCAAATCAAAGCATTGGTTTCATACTATTTGTGAGAATGAAATGTGGAAGTCCCCCGTACAGTTGTTGCGGCATGGCAAGGGTGGGAGGCACATGGTTAATCAAAGGGTGGGAATGGGGAATGTGTGTACAGGTCCTACAAACAATATATATGCTCTGTGGTTACTGCTCCTGTTTTTCGATTCTAGGGATTGTGGGGAAACACCATCATGCATGCCTAAGTCCCCATTAATTTGTTTATAATCACATATTAATTAATAACTTAAACCTACTCTTAACTTATGATTCTTGCTTTCATTATCTTATGTTTTTGTTGACAGGTCAGTTCATTATGCCATGCCCACCACTTATCTGTTTCCCTCTCTTCTTGCCCTTTTCCTCAATTTCACGCTTCTTAATTATTCTAATATCATTAATTGGACCCTGTTTTTGTTTTCAAAGACATCACCTTTAGCTATATTATGTGCTTAAGAAAGTTATTCCTCTTTCTGAACCCTTTGTATAGAGTATATACATATCCCCCTACCTTACAATTGGTTTAGAGCCCAACCGGCTACTTATGTTTTAATTCTAGTAGCATGCATCCACCTAGCTAAGCATGAGGGACAAAACTTTGTTCGATCATTTGACAATCCTAAGTAGACTAGAATTTCATCAACTTACCGTTGGTCAAAGGGTGAAACTTTCCAACTTTGATGGGTCTAAGCCCACAATTAGAGTTAATAGCTGTTGGTTAGCTGTCCTAATTGTGTTTTTCTTTTATATAATCCCCCAACATTAGGGCTAAAAAGAACCTTTTCTTGTGGGATATTCTAAAAGGAAGATGAGAGTCTTTTATAGTCATTTTCTCCTTGGAACATGCCCTAAAGTTGTTAGCCGGATGACCTTCCCATTAAAAAAACAAGTGGAAGGAATGTTACACATACACACATTTCCCTATTAACAAAGTCAAAAAGATTAAAGAAAAAGAGAATATCATATCAGTGTTGGTCTGATTGATTATACACACAAAGTTAATATTTTGATTTAGAGTGTTATTTTGTGAAATAATTTATGTAAATTCCTAAGAAATATAATCATATAGCATATATTAATTATTATAGAATAAAAACTGAATAACTGACGACCATCCACCCATTTCTCTATCCTTCCTTTTTCTCTTTTTTTTTTGCAATTTTTCAACGGTAGCTACCACTATTTCATTCTCACAAGCTTCCAAACAAAGAGAATTATGAAAAGTGAGATTTGCAAGGGTTATTCTCCTAGTTGTCCTTAGATATACTGTTTAGGATGAAACACCAAGCAAAACACCTTACCTGGTTAATGGGTGTCTCTCTCTTTTGATTCCTTAATTGTTGCACATGCTTATGGCAATAACTACACCCTCTTCCCAATATAACTCTCACTTCAAAAACCTTCCATTGATCCATGGCTGACTTTGAAGCTAACATCATCAAGTATTACCCTTCTCGTTTTCTGGGTTCTCGGATATGACCATGGTTCCTGCTCAAACTCTTTCTAAGCAACAACAAAAGCAACGGCGGCGTGTGTTTTGTGGCGGTTATGGTAGTTATGCTGTTGAGGAGAGTCGTTTTGGTCTTATGAACCGAGTAGAAGGAGGTTATGACTATTGTAATAACAGTGAAGCTTCTTTAGGATCTGATCCACTTGCTAATCCCATGGCAGAAGATGAATCAAGAACTAACAGTCTTAATGAAGCTGGTTCGAGCTCCAAAGATGTTGTTGCTGTACAAGAAGAGGAGAAAGATGAAGGCTGGCTCCGATTGAGTATAGGCGGTCACAGTACAACAAGTCACGAAGACAGTAGACATCATCATCATCGTTATCGTCATCTTCAAGTTATGGACCATCAAACACCTAAAGGAGAAGGAGGATTGATAGAGCTCGATCTATTACCAGGTTGCAACAGTTTATCATCGTCATCAAATCAACCGAGGACATTGATGAGCTCTTCGATCTTTCACGTCCCTGAATTTAGAGCTCCTCCGAGTCGACCAGTAATGAACATGCCAACAGGTGGTGCTACTAGTTTTAGTACATCTTTGTTCTTTCAACACCAACAACAACACCATGGAAGTAGCTCAACTAATACTTATAATCCTCATCATCAAGAGCTTAACTGGGCATTTAGGCCTATCCCATACAACGTTCTAGCTACGGCTTCTTCTTCGTCTTCTTCGTCTTCTTCTGCAACAACTTCTTCTTCTTCATTGATGCCACTGGGTTCCTATTTTTCGCATCCCTTGCATCAAGTCCATAGTGGAATAGATGTTGCTGGACCGAGCTCCGAGTTTAGGGTCATCGATCCTCCTAGGCGACTTCATTCGGGCATTTGGTTTATGTTACAAGCGTCTCAAAATCAGTAAGTGCAAGCGTAACGAAACCTGGATACTGGAATCACCATGAACAGAAAAAAGCCCCAACCCACCATTTTCTTTCAAGAAATTTTTCTTCCAATAACTCTCATTTTCATGCATTTTCAAAGACTGAAGTTTCCTGGTTTCTAACGGTACGCTTAATTTGGTGTCGAATGCAGAGCAAAAGAACCATTCTTGCCTCAAATATCCAAGAGCTACCTGAGAATCAAGTAAGATTGTCTGTCTTCTTTGCAGTCCACTCTCCGTCTTTCTTTTCCTACTTTCTTATGTTCATTCCTCTTTCTAATGCTTCAAGAAATTGAGGAAAAGAAAAACTTCATGCTTTGGTTAAATTAATTTGTTTTTGTTTCCATACTTGAAATGTTCAGAGATGGAAGAATGACAGTCCGATTATTAACAAAGTATCTGGTTAACAAGCTGAGACTGGATAGCGAATCAGAGGTATTTATAACCATTCAACCGTCCCTTGTTATATTCAAATGCATAATAAAGTAGTCCATGAAGCCGTAGTTTTTGTTCTTTCTTCATCCCCTATTTCCGCATCTGATCAGTGATGATCACTTTGAATTGCGAAATGATAGCTCTTCACACAAGTAGCAAAAATAAAAGGAAAAGAAACTAAATTTATTAGCCAAATAAGAAAGATATCAAGTTGGTGTTAGAGAAATGATAGAAACAGCAGAACTAAATCCACTTTTGTTTTGGTACTAGCTTTGTCTATAACATGGAATTTAGGTGAGAAGCACATTTCCAGGTAGCCATCTTCAGTTTTTGTATCATTAGCCTTTTAGCTCATAATCTGGTCCTGTAAAGATGGAGTAGGAACAAAATGATTTTGCCTATTCAAGCAATTGAGTCCCTATAAATTAGTCATCAACTTCATGCTTAGTTAATTAGTTATGGATGTTAAATCTCTTATGGACAAGTTTAAAGGTGTAGCTTTTAAGTATAGTGCTTTGGAGATGATACAAAGAGAACTACCCACCAACCTCTTTCCTTGACCCGAAAACAAATGGAAGAGAGACATATAGCCTTTCACAAAAACATACTTTTGAAAGTAACGTTTCAATGATTCTGCACTACCTGCAACTAAAAACAAGAGGAAACACACAGCCAAACATAGAGAAGAAAACTAAGAAGCTAATTAAGAAATGTAACAAAAATGAAATGTTGGTAATGGAAAATGTCGTCACTATGAAACCTAATCCGTTCGATCCTACATAGTTCAACTCAACATTTCTTAACCATCATGTTAGAACACAACTAGCTATAACAATCATTACTTTCCTCCTCTAGAATATATGTACATGTAGGTATATTACCATCTTCACAGCCTAAGGGACCAAAGAAGGAAACTATTTTTACCGCGGCCGTAGATAGTGTCCCTTAGAACGTTAGACACAAACGAGGAGAGGTGTCTTGATTATCTCTTAGTTTGACTCTATAAGGTTCATATAAGAGTTTGTCCTAATTGTCTCTCCAGCGATCGTATACATGTTGGCATATGAAGACAGAGCAACTTGGCAATTTTTCATGACATGTTACATTTCATCGGAACCGAGATGTCATTACCTAGTCTTACTCTTAGTTTTATTATATAAGAATTTAAGGTTTAGGACGTGCAATATATATTAAGAATAAACTCATCTTTCAACCTACTGTTCAATAAGAAAATCGACTCTATGTTCCTGTCGAAGGAGGGAACCATGCATATCTATGTAGTAACACCATTTTTAGAACATCCAAAACTATCAATCAAATTGATAGACAACAAACACAATTATTCTTGTTTTACTACATAGAATGTGGTCGATGTTTTGTGATTTGTTTTTGTTTACTTAGACGAAGAATGTTTTTCCTTGTTTGCGAATCATGTAGGAATTTGTCTTTATAATTAGCAACAAGGTTTAAACTTAACCTTTTCTTAATTTTCTAGGTTTTAAGAGGTGATCTTTTTTGTGCCTACTCGTAAGCGTGTCAGCTTCATCATCATAAAAAACTAAGAGCAAACTTAGAAACAAACAAAAACCTCTAGCAACAAGGTTTAAACTTAACCTTTTCTTAATTTTGTAGGTTTTGAGAAGCGATCTTTTTTGTGCCTATTCGTAAGCGTGTCAGCTTCATCATCATAAAAAACTAAGCACAAAATTAGAAACAAACAAAAACCTCGAAACATGAACTTCTTCACATCAACGTAGATAAAGGTCCTGCACATCATCTATATATATATATAGTTACTTTACAAATTCTCAATTTATAATTTAAAATGGTTGAACGTTAAAAGGTTATTTACGTTTTCAATACCATGTTCGTGGTCTACTAGAAAAAAAAGAAGAAGAAGAAGAAGATCTTTTCCTATGTATAAGGTCCTAGGAACTAGGAAGGGTAGAAATAATGATCATAATAAAATGTCTAATATTCCCTAATAAATATTACTTTAGGATTGTTCTTATGTAAACATAATTTGTGCACGGAATGCGTTGATTAAAGTGCATGATGGATCATCAAATACACATTATTGTGTTCCCATCATTGTATACGATGCTTCTCATGCACACAACCTCAAAATACCATAATAATTTCAATAATTATTGCTCTATACTGAAAGACTCGTTGGTAATAATTGGGCATTATAAGCTTACAGACATTCGTTTTAAGATGCGACTCCTGTATTCTTTTTATAAATTCAAGTTTACTGGTTTACAAGAGAAATTAGGGTAACTGATTGGCTTTATTCTTAACTATAATCCAACTCGTTTCGTTGGGTTGAAATTAAGATATCATGTGTATGTTTTTAGCATGAAAAATGTCACAGAAAGAAAACTAATTAATACACTTAAAGGGCTCCTTTGCATTCCATCAAAATCACTTTGTATTTGACAACTTGAAGATGGGAGTCTATATAACATTTATGTTAGGGCTTGCTTGCTCTTCTAAGTACATTTTATAAGGTAGCGAAACTGACACAATCGATAGAATATAGGTATAGCAGATAATGACAAACATCAATCACATTATTCGTATCTATAGTATATGTTGTCTTCGTTACCCACAACGAATACATATATATTTATGTATAGTTAGTCTTTGCATATAAGTTTAGGTTTTGGTCAACCCTTATTCGATGCTTTGGATGAAGTCACATAGTTTATTTCTGTTGCTTTCTTGCACTTCATGCCATGCCATGAAGTAAGGAGGAGGGGGTTAAGACATAAACTTATTTTATTACACCATATTCTCACAAGTCATATACAAATTAACAACCCAGCTACAGAGATCTTATCATTTAACTAAACCTAATGATCATGAAAGAGCCAGCTTAGGATTTTATAGCATAAAATATGATAATTATCTAAGATGTATGACACATTCAACATTCTTCTCGTGTTTATAAAATTATAAACCAGATGCTCGTGAAATTGGTGTACCTTGTATTATAATGCAGGTCCACTGGTGCCATTAATTTGGCAATTTCCTCGAAATTGAAGTCGATGGACTTCTGCTATAGGAAGTAATTGATTCCAATGCAAACCAATGATTTAGCTCTTAAGTGGGTACGAGAAAAGTAAGGAGACTCGTGTGATTTCTACCGCAATTTGAGGACATTATTTCTTTCCCTAAGCAGCAATATAATTACTGGTCTTCATGTCATATGCATTTAGATGCTAAATTATGTTCATTTAGACCACGACACAAGCTGGCACAACTATGTTATGTGCCATAATGACCAAGAATTTGTTGTACGATAAAAATAATCACTTTAAGGGATATGGCATATGTTGTCGTCATGGCGATGACAAGGTTTCATTTCCCTTGAATATGCATAAGCGTTGACTTTTAACCAACATAAAGTATTAAAGTATGTACGATACTGTAACAACATTGAGTAGGAACATGTTCTGTCTTGCCCTATTATTAGGTATTAAGATTGAAAATAGTTATTAATCTACATAGGAAATTGATAGTTTGTTATCGGTACACCTGAAATTAGCCGTAGTTTATTATGAGTTCAATAAAACAAAAAAAAAAGATAGAAAAGAATAAACCTTGGTATGTATGACTTTTCCATTAAACACATCAATAAATCAAATCGTAGGGTCTGAGAAATCACACGTGGACACTGTTGTTATCAAACATTCCGTTCATTCTGCATGACTTGTAGCTAGGTCTAGCTAGCTAGCTACTCCTTTCGTCACGCTTTCGCTTCTATAAGATCAGCTTTCAGAGACAGCTAGTGTACATCGTAGGTCCAATCATTTCCTTTTCTTCTCCTTTGTTTCTTGTCCTTTTTACTACAAGGATTGCGATTAGAAAACTCCCTGGAAAAACGTAAGTGCTGCACTTTGTTAGATGATAAAAGCTACCATCATCATGCCATAAACCAACCACCCAAGGGCCACTAAACACATAGATAAAAGAAAGAAAACACACGTTGGAGGAAAGCCATGCATGAAGGATAAGTCTTGAAGGCATCATTCCAAGTTGTTGAAGGAGAAAAAGCATAAAAAGACAGAATTTAAGTGCACACACATATTTTTTTCATTTTTATATATCAAAAAAGGGTTTGAGTGGAATCATTATATGCATGTAGAATCAAACTAACAAAACTAGATACAGTCCTCCATGATTATACAACCTTCCTGTACATACGTAGACGAAGATACTATTAAAATTATAGTCATATTATATTGAAAGAAGCAAGGCTCTGTCACTTTTGACTAACTGTTTAATTAAACTTAAATATTAGTTTAAATTTCAATCGACTAGCAATAGATATAAGTTATGGAATGATATAGTTGGTGAAGGAATATCTTGACCTTATATTTGGAGTTTCTTCCAAGGAAGTAAGAGAGCAACGTGAGAGAGACGTGCATGACATGAGAATGATGTTATATATACAGCTACGAAAGAAAGTAGTTCAGGTTGAATATAATAATGAACAGTGAGAAAATATTAATTAAGAGGCAGTGCTCTTTAGATCCATTATAGACTTTGGGTCATTTTCTTTTGAGTACTTAGTAAAAAGAACTTTCCAGTTAAAGTAATAATCTATAACTTAAAAGTTTGAATAACCATTTAAGAAATTAATAATTTATTTAATAACTTTCATATAAACAATTGTTAAGAAGTCTTTTAACACATTGTAGTCCACAACTCCTAATATTTAAAGATCCTTATGGTCGTTAGTTTAATGTTAATGCTTTGCTTTAGCATATATTTAGATTAATAAAATGTTGCCACTACATGAAAAAGTCTATGGAACCCATGATTTTGGCTTACGAGCAAAGTCTGGTTGGGGCCGTAATGATTAATCTCGGGCAGTTCTGATGTCAAGAGGGGATGACCGGCAGCCTCCAAAGAGCCTGCTTCCACGGCTGACAGCATATAGGAATGAGGAATCACTGTGGAGTAAAGCGAAGAAAAGGGTTTTTAGTTTTGTGGGGGTAGTCGAATTTTATAGGGTGAAGTATACGTTTTATATATAAAATCATATATCTTTTAACATACGGGCGTAAAGGGTGTGCAAAAATCAGATCGGTTGAAGGTGGGAAATTACAATGATTAACTTGGATAAAGGCGAATCCTCCATAGATGGCTTGAAATCTGCATGAGCCAGAAAAGCTTTCAAGTGATGACTTGACGTCTTTCTAATATCTGCCACCACGATAATGACTGCTTTGCTTGCTCCTTTTTTGAAACTTTGTATGCGCATTGTGTAGCTATTTCTGAATTAAATATACATTTTAGAGGGTTTGGATTATCCTCTTAACACTTATTAAATGAATGGTCGTGATTGTGTTTTTTTTTTCAAAAAAAGCAGGTAGAGATAACATGTAGAGGGCAGCAGCTTCTACCTTTCTTGACGTTACAGCATGTAAGAGATAACATATGGAGCCCAAGAGACTCAGTTACTTTGCTTCCACACTCCGCAACCACTGATCATGTCATGGTGTTGCACTATGGTAGGAGTGCTTGAAAAGTCAAATTAAACAATGCCTGATGTATCATTCCTGAAGTTATTAAACCCTTCCCCTCCTTTTCTTCTTCTTTTCTCTTTTTCTGGTATATTATTCTTTTATTCCTAACTTATGGGCCATGTTATTTATTTCCCCTCATTTTTCTTGACTTCCCTAATTAATCTGAGGGCAAAAAGGAATAGTTGTGGAGTACCTCGGACGTACTTTAATGTTTATGATTTTGAGGGGGACTAAGTGACATAACCCAACAAAAAAATGTATTTCCAAGCCACCCATGCTGGCTTGATGCTTAACTACAATTGTTTCTTTTAATTAATACAATAACTTATGATGAATTGCTATTTGTGATTGTTTTATCTTTCATTACTCATTTGCCAATTTATCTATGATTACTTTCAATCAAGAGATTTTTAATATAATTGATAATTTATATGTAATTCGATTTAAAATTAATAGATCAATTTTGAATTAGTCCAATTCTAAATTGATTTGAAAAAATATATCTTACTAAAATTTAATAAAAAGATATTATCTTATTCAATAAAGAAAAAAATAACTTACCAAAATATATCATTTTATAAATTTTAATAAAAACAATATTACTTTTTAAATTTTGATCCAATAGTGATTATACCGAATTCAACTATACAAAACTTACATTAGCATTAAGATGAATCTTTTGAATTGCTCTTAATCTTTGTTATTAGTTGATACACGTGTACTGTTTTTCCGTTAATTAATACAGCCGCACCATGTTTGTAGCTTACATTAGCTTTAAGCAACTTGTAAGCTTTCCACGTCAAGGAAAAGGAGACTTCAGCCTGTTTTCACGTCCAAAGGCATAAGCCAGAAGGTGGAACCTAACCTCATAGGTATGGGCCTATGTGTAAACGAAGAGATTCAAAGGGAACAAGACTTTATAGCAAGTTAAGTACTGCCGCATGACTTTTGACCCAGCTGCATGTTGCAGTCTCTCCTTTTAAACCCAACTTCATTGTTGGATGAATAACAAGTGTCTAGTCTTTTTAAGCTTAAATTCATCAAATTTGAACTTAACCTTTTCTGCTGATCGTTGGTCAGAACTCCTTTAGTTTCCTAATAACGATGCTATAAGGGCCTAATTCAGTCTTGTGAATTGATCATCTAAAGTACAGTACAAGGATCTGGCCGTTTAACAGGATAAGGCAAAGCAACAATAGATTAAGTTGTACAACTCTTTTATAACAAACTTTCCTCAAATCGTGCTGAAGGGAAACTGAGACTTGAACAATGATTTGGTTCAAATATCTGTCAAACTGATCATCACTGGAACATGAAGGTGTTTTTCGACTTCTGTTAAATATCTTAATATTGTCTTTTGCCTTTTGCGCCCTATGAATCCAGATTATTACCCATAAAGACTGTAATATCGGTGGTTGACTTTCAATCATCAACACCACTACCCCAATCAACATCACTATATGTTGAAAATTGTGTGTGAGAAGCCTGTTTAAGAAATAAACCATGACTTGGTGTAGCATTAGAGTATCTTAAATGTTAAGACACTCATCCCACATCGGTGGGATGAGAATATAAGCGGAAGAAAGAAATCTATAAAAGAAGGCTCTCTTATCCTCCTTCAATGCACCAAAACAACATTCATATTTTATGTATAAGTTAGATGATTAATTTTGTAATCCCTAATTTTCATTCATAATGAAATTCTTCTCTCTCCGTGGTTTTTACCCTATTGGAATTTTCTACGTAAATTTTTTGTGTTTTTTAATTTCTTCCTTATTTTCTTTTTCCGTGCTTTCTTTTTCAACAAATGATATCAGAGCTATGCTTGAGATTTACTTACCGTATGCTCTGTGGTTGTCACTTAATGTGGATCCTCCACATCAAAAGGTAAATTATATTTTACAGTACTCTTGGGCATGCACGGTACGCTTGTGGGATCATCTTTCGATTTTCACAGCTAGTGGGACCCACTGTCTCCTGATATTTCTAAATTGCTTAGTGTCTTCATTTGTAAGGCTCGTTTTGTGTGGGGCACATGAGGTTACTATTCACATGTGGGGTCGACTTACGTGAAATAGTAGGAGGAGCTTTTCGACAGAATGTCAGAAGTAAAAGGAGAATATAAAGCGGATAAATTCAACGGTAGAAATTTCTCAATTTAGCAGATGAGAATGAGGACTATCTTGGTGAAAGATAAGTGCCTCATAACGATCATCAAAAGGCTAGATAATATCAACGATGAAAAATGGGAAGAAATGGATGCAAATGCAACGACAAATTTACATCTTGGATTGGCAGATGAGATATTGTCAAGTATAGGAGAGAAAAAGACATCCAAAGAAATTTAGGATTATCTTACAAGTATATATGAGGCAAAGTCCTTACAAAACATATTATTTCTCAAGGTTGATGATGAGTTGATCGTATGAATTTGGTAAACTCTGAAGAAGAATTTCCACTAGTTCACTCATCCCTATCACACAACCCATGTTTTTGAGTTGTGAAAATAGAGAATTTAGTATATTGACGTGCTCGGTCACCGTCGAAGATTCTAACATCCACAAAGTGTACAACTTCCTCTTGAGAAATATTATGTTGTGTAAGGAATTTACCTCGTATATGCTTGTAAGATAATCCCAAATTTCTTTGGCTGTCTTCTTCTCATTTATACCTTGACAATATCTTATTTGCCAATTCGAGATGTAAATTTGCCGTTGCGTTTGCATCTATTTCATCCCAATTTTTATCAGTGATATTATCTGACATTTTGATGATCACTACGAGGCACTTATCTTTCACCAAAATAGCCCTCATTCTCATCTTCCAAATCGAGAAATTTTTACTATTGAATTTATCCACCGAGACAGAAACCCCAAGAAAATAAGGTTCTTGAAATTCCCTAATCCTATTGAATCAAAACCCTAATCTTTCTATTATAAGAACATGCTAGATCAAATCCTAAATCATAAGTTTGAGACCCAATCTCAAAGAAATCAAAAATCAATTTACGTTGCAAGTACTTACTTATTGATGCAAATCAATTTCTTGAAGTAACCATGAAGACAATCACGCCTCACTTGAAGAATTCAATTCTGAAATTTTATTCATCATCCAATCTAGGGTTACAAGGTTATAATAAGGTATAAGTACCTTGACCAAGTCCTAACCCTAATAGGAATGAGTTTGCAAGCCCATATAATGCAAACTAGGCTAATCTTAACAAATCTAAGAGCATCTAGGTTATTGAACATAATCTGATCCAAGTCTTTTCTAAACACATTGAAATAAATAAGTCTCAAAATAACCCAAACAAACAAAACACATGCTACTAACTAAAAGAATGACCCATAAATAGGTCATTGGCCCTAAAATAAGAGATAATAAAAATAAGCCCAAATTATCAAATGGGCCTAAATAGCTAAATGCTAGTCTCTTCCAACGCCGCCTCTAATAAAGTCACAAGCTTGGGCATGCTTTGGTGTTCCTCTATGGATGTTTCGGCCTCCTCATGTATTTGACTTGTGATTTGGACTTGAACAAAAGCTTGCATTGCTTGTTTAAGTTTGCATTGGGCCACTTGACATGTGTAGCTTGTTAGGTTGATGTGTAAGACATGAAACTCTATTGCAAAGGCTGGTTGTATCAGAACTGTTCATTTTGTTGGGAGAGGTATAGGTTAAATCTTTTATTGAAGTGTTGCAACGCATAGTGCTCTATTTTTTATTTCCCCTTTCAACTAGGCAACCCACATCCATTACTTTTTTTTGGTAACACTGAATAAATATTTTGAAGCATTCAAGTTAGAGATAAGTGTATAGATGTATTGAAAAAAAGCTTTTACAGCATAAGTGTACATATACAAAAGAAAAAAAGAAGTTTGTTGATAATAGGTATGTGTATATATATATAAAAGATAAAAGTTGTTATCTTATATATATATATATATACAAGAAAATTTTTTGATAGCCACGTGTATATATATAAAAGAAAAGTTTAGTGGTCATGTATGTGTATTTACATACATATATACAGTGACGGAGTCAGAAGTTAAAAATAGGAGGATCCAAATATTTAATTTTTTAAAATCTTGAGGGGCCAATGTACTAATGGG
>JANIPM010000003.1:15837475-15874045 GCA_027478405.1 Erythroxylum cassinoides
CATAAACTCCAACAATATCACCAAACAAATAAACACCAAGCCCGTCAACAACAATGCAAGTTTCATACCAACGAACATAGGCAGGGCAAGATAAGGTTAGGTGTTTATGCTCATTAGTTTTTCTTTCAAATAACATGAAACCAATGTTCTATATAGTGGAAAATAAAAGCATTGGCATATCACAGTATCTGTTGATAAGAAGAACTGAAGGGAAAAAAATAGTGACCACGCACCTGACAACGGATCGAGATTTCTGTATATGGAAGAAGATTGAACTCCCCCTGGACTCCTCTAGTTCAAACAAAAACAAACGAAAATCAGTACAGCGCAACACAAAAATGAAGAAGAAGAACAGAACAATAAAACCAGATCCACAAATTCGCGCAACTAGAAATGGAGAAGAAGAACAGAAGCGTCGTGTCAGAAATTAAAACATAACCTTACCACCGTCATGTTGCTCACCGTCATCTTGCCCATAATCGTCTTGCCCAGCGTGCGATGGAGAACCGTTGTTGGTTGTGAGAGAGAAGCAAGGACGATTTTTGGTCGAGTAGACAGACAAATGATTTTTATCCTCTGGTTTTGGAGTGGACAAATATCTTTGTCCATGTCTACCGGAGGCGAATGACACAAATGTGGGGGCGTGAACCAAACAAGTACGGGGGACAGGATTTCTTTGTTTTGTCTACTGTCTCCATGATCGGCGTCGGTAACCAAACATTACTTTAGTTTTAGATGCTTACAACTAAGGGGAGTATTCTAATCTCTCACTTACTTTATGTTGATTAATTTTGCTGACTTCTACATACATTGAAGATAATGTATGATTTAGGTATAAGGAGAGTTTATGTATATACCATTTTAAAATAGGTCCTTATTTTTCTTTCATGGAATATGTGATTTGTGTTTGGACTTTTTAAATTCTATAATTCATTTATGTTGATTATTCCTTATAACAACTGTAAATTTTTTTGTTTACAAATAGTACTGAAGATAGGATATATTTCTGGTATGAGTTATAATGCATGAGAGAGACGAACATAATTAGTGTTTTTCTATAAATTGCTTAAAGTATCTCATTAGTTTTATTAAATAAAAATGTGCAAGACTTGATGTATTTTGATAACCATGTGAGTTTTTGAGTATAAGAGCAATTGATTGCATTTGTTACTCATACATTTTTCTTTGTAGTGTGTTATTAAACATGACTTGTTGATACTAGAACTTGCTTTTGTATACATTTTTGAAACCATATTTCAGGTGAATTGATGCATGAAGATGACAGGGGCACTTAGGTATAACAATTTTTTACATATAAAAGCCTACTTCTATTTTTATCTCTAGAGAATTGATTTGAGTCTTGACCTTTCTTTTCTTGTATATTAACCTTATTACAAGCCATTTTTACCCTTCTCTTTATCAATTTCCCTAATAATTTTGAGCCCCTAAATTGAAATAATCGTATAAATCTTATTTACATAAGATTCTAACCTCTTTTACGAAAATTAAATGTATTGATTCAAGTTGTAGTGTTTTGATTTCTCAGTCTTTATAGAATGAGGGAGAAATATACTAAAATTCTTCTTTCTTATTCTTATAAAAAAGGAAGAAATAAAAAATTAAAAATGATGATGTGATTTAAATTAAATTAAATTTGGATTGATTTGAGTTAAAACTTATATGTATAAGTTTGTATGGTTCCATCAATTTATTAAACCTAAAATTTTCTTTCTTGTAATACCTTTACTTAAGCCATGTTATAATCCTTATTAAGACCCTTTAATTTATGCATTAAATTCACATTCGTTAGTGGTAGAGATATGATTCATAAGCAAGCTTACAGAAATAACTTCCTATGCTTTTATTTGAGAGTTTAATAATCTCTAAACACTTTAAATGCATAGAGTAAAATCAATGAGAGCATACCAAATCTCATTTCATTTTATTTTGATGGAATTGATGATATGATATGTTTTCATTATAAAAATTAATCCTATAAATGTTTATTCTTTTGATTGCTATTTTATCTTAAACCTCTAATGAATATTCACTTTTTGGGATATTCCTAGTACGTCTCAAAATCCTCCTAGTTATCCCTAACAAAGTTTTAGTATGCCTAATAAAGCATATGCTAGAACTTATATGATAATTAATGATAAAGATGGGTTTACCCCTGTAGATAAAATGGGAACTAAATCTATAAACCCTTTTGGGACCTATTTAGATATTGATTGCATTCAAGATATAGAAGAAGCAATTGATAAATGGGAAATTGCTCTTCGAGTTGCTGTTTTTATTAATAAAATAGATTATGAAACTACAAAGCAACTTTTAGAAGAAAAAAAAACACTATTAAATAGTTCATTTAGATTTAGGAAAAATTTAGATGAAAACTCTAAGATTCTATATTCAATTCTGATAACGATATAGGTAATTTGATAACTCGAGCTGTAACACCCAAATACCCCCTGGGAGGATATATGGATGCCACCCAAGACAGAACAGACAAAACAAACATCACACTGATATTTATTTTATTTAGTCACTCAAATCCACACACCGATTTAGCAAGTCTAATCGATCAGAATCATCCAAATCTGCAAATATGATAAATCTAAATATTTCCTTCCCCCTTTCTCTTATCCATAAAACCATCCCTAACAGATCATATCTACATATATGTCTCAACCAACACCAGAAAAGATTCATGATCTAAAGGACTAACCTCGTTAGTTGCTGCAGAAAAACAGATCGATCGAAAGCAGATGATGAAACTGAAGAGCTCTGGATTTTATGTCGGTATACATTTGTCTCAAAATAAATAAGGCCAACCCACACGTTCATTCGTCCATTTATTAAATTAGTATTATTTGATGAATAGTTAAATAACCAAAAACACACTTATGAATTCTTCTATCAAATAAATACCCAGAAGTTCCAAACAACTTCCAAAAATTCACCAAAAATTCCGTCATAAAATAATGACTTTCAAATAATTGTTCAAAAAATACTAACTACGTCACCAACAATTTCTAAAAATCTTCGACGTATACAAAAATTCCAAAAATTATCTTAATACAGTCCAAATCAATCCGAAGTGTCATGAAACCAATTTACCCGGAAAATGCCATGAATGCATGCCAAGATCCAAATAGAAAGCATAAAACGTCCCGACTTTCTTTAATATTCTAACCCCTAAAATGGGGCGTTACAATTTAAGTTTAGGTTCAAAATAAATTTCAATATAATTTTAAGTTAGGTATTTAAAAAAAATCTTTAATATAATTAATTACAATTATTTTGTTTCTACATTTTAACGAGTTGATTATTTTATAAATTTTTAATAAACTCATTTGAATAAACTTATTCAAATTAAGTTTTAAAAAGATCTAACTTTTATTAAAAAAAGTTTAAAAATTCAAATGAGTTTTCCTAAATAGCTTTAGTAATGCAAAATTTTGTAGGATTGTAGCCATTAGGTGGGACCCAACTAAACAAATATCATTATGAGTTTTCACAATTAGTATGATATAGATTCTCTACAGCTTCATCGTAGTCATATATATTCTTTTATATTAATTTAAAAGGTACATTTTAAACCAAATTAGAATTAATAAAATTCTATATCAAAGTAATTAAAATCTTATTAGAACTCAAAACTGTGATTTTCTTTTTCCAGCCCCATTTAATAAAAAAATAAAAACACTGAAATTAGATTGTTTTTTGGAATACTTGTACGTGTGGATTTGGAATGTCCCTGACTTTCGCCTATTAAAAGGAAAACCCTCCTTCTGGCACGAGGATCGCTGACGTGTACGGTCCATATTGAATCTCCAGTCTACACTAGATTCGCATCGCATCGTATCGCTTCGCTGATTTTACCAAAATATAAGTAGTCCACTGTCTTCACCTTAAGTGGTTCTATTTTGGTCGTCTGTTCAAAGGCGTAAAAGCAAGACATGGAAATTGCGAAAATTAAACAAAAAACGAAAAAGCAATAGCCTTCGTATACGAGAAGTCCACTTCGCGATCTCGATCTCGATCTCGATCTCCATCTCGGTCTTGTATTCTCAAACTTCAGATCTGAGATTCACCTAAACGAGAATTTGTTTTGTGTTTATAAATACATTACTCAGATCTGTGAGATTGAAACGAAAAATTGTTTAATCCAATCCTTTCGTCTTCGGGTCTAGTTTCGTTTATGTAAAGAAATTTACAAGTTGATTTCTTTCCATTTTTTGATCGAAATTGATAGTGAATTTGGTTTAAAGCGTGTGCGTATATATTTTTATATATGCTCGTCGCTGGATCTAATTGTGTGGAGTGGCTTAACGATCTAAACGGAGAAACCCTAGGTGAGATGGGGAAAGATGAAACGGCGGCGAAGGCGGCGGAGGACGTGGAGGAGGGAGAGATTTCCGATACGGTATCGGTGGAGGAGATCAGTGAGGAGGATTTTAACAAACAGGAAGTGAAAGTGGTGACGGAATCGAAAACGAATGAGTCTAGGGTTTGGACGATGAGAGATCTTTACAAGTATCAGATGGGCGGCGGTTATGTTAACGGCTTGTATAATCTTGCTTGGGCGCAAGCGGTGTCGAATAAGCCTCTGAATGAGCTGTTTGTGGACGTTGAGACCGACGAGAACTCGAAGAGGTCGTCTCCTTCGTCGTCGGTTAATAGTAGTACCAAGGACGAGAAGAAGGTAGTGGAGAGAGTGGTAATTGATGACAGTGGTGATGAGAAGGAGGAAGGCGAGCTGGAGGAGGGTGAGATTGATTTGGATTTGGAGCCCACGGGGAAAGAGTGTGGAGAGGAGATGAGTGCTGGTGGTT
Organism: Erythroxylum cassinoides; assembly: GCA_027478405.1. Classification (NCBI taxonomy): domain Eukaryota; kingdom Viridiplantae; phylum Streptophyta; class Magnoliopsida; order Malpighiales; family Erythroxylaceae; genus Erythroxylum; species Erythroxylum cassinoides. The sequence continues at coordinate 15,842,311 of JANIPM010000003.1, forward strand.
TAGAGGTGCAGTCGAAAGAGAAAGATGTGGATGTGAGAGTGAGGTTAATTCGTGAAGCTTTGGAGAGTGTTACTGTTGTCGAAGCTGAGAAGTAAGAATTTTGAGAGTTTAATTTGATTTGCTGTCTTTTTAAGTAGTTTGGGGATGTAAGGATAAAAGAAAGTTGATTTGGTTTGCTTGTTGATTGATTTGTGTAGGTCGTTTGAGGAACTTTGTTCCAAACTGCAAAACGCTATGGATAGCTTGCAAGGTGTGGTTATGCACACGAATTTTTCCACTAAAAACTCTCTTGTTCAATTGGCATCTGCTTCAATGCAAACTCTTAAGAAGGTGAGTTGCCTGGTTCCATGAAAGTCTTACTTTCGCCCCATTGAAGATTAGCAGGGAAATTGTGTTAGGTGCATTGCTGGTTTGACTTGTGCTATCGTCCATTGCAGGTATTTTGCTCCATGAGCCAGAAATTGAAGGGACAGAATAAGTCTATTTTTCTGAGGTGGACGATTTTATAATGCTTTTATTATCATTTCTTGGGGACTTGGACTTTACAAAGGTTTACTTAAGACTTCGGTGGTGTTGTTGGTTACAGGTTTCTTTCCTTTGCAAATAGCCTCAATCCTCCCCTTTTTCCCCCTGAGCTTTTGAAAGAGGTCAAATATTTGTCATTATCTTTTGATTTTTGATTTCTTTTCGTAGTTTATTGTCCTTCGTTTTGAATGTTTATTACTATGGAAACTTAAGAATGGTATGTATGTTTGCAGATACAAGTTATGCTCTCCTCTCTGGAATCTACTGACGTTTTGTTGAGTTCAAGATCTTTTAACAAGGATAAGCAGGCCACTTTTGGGGTGAATAAGGATTACAACGCCTTAACTAATGGTGCAGCACATGATCCTATTCCTATGAATAATCTACAAGCAGTTACCGAATCTTTTGCTCACAATAAGCCAAACATTTCACTAGAAGCTCCCAAATCAGGAGCTTCTAGTTTCAAGAGTAAAGGGATTATGCTCCCTTTGCTGGATCTTCATAAGGATCATGATGCAGACAGCCTTCCCTCGCCCACACGTGAAACAACTCCTGTTTTACCTGTTGGCAGGGTTACTGCAGTTGGAGATGGAATGATTAAACCTGTAATGCCTACACCTACAGTTGGGCTTGAGACTGGAAATTCTAGAATGCACCCATATGAAACTGATGCACTGAAAGCTGTTTCCAGCTATCAACAGAAATTTAGTCGTACTTCTTTCGATATGACCAATAGGCTTCCAAGTCCAACCCCTTCAGAAGAATCAGGTGATGGGGATGGGGATGGGGATACTGGTGGGGAAGTTTCCAGTTCATCAACTGTTGCTACTTCTATAGCTGTGATTCCACCAATTTCTGTCCCACAGAGTGCTGCTCCTCCCATTCCTGACAGTTCAGTTATGCATGGAGTTATCCCTGCCAGAAATGCTACTCCAGTGAGTTCTATATCTGGTTCAAACACCAAATCCTCAGCAAAGAGCAGAGACCCTAGGCTTCGATACGTTAATTCTGATGCAAATGCAGCAAAAGCTGGAGAAACAATTAGTTCAAGAAAGCAAAGGGCTGTTGAGGATCCTATATTGGATGGTCCTTTAAAACGACAAAGAAATGGATTGGAAAACTGTGCTCTTTTAAAGGATGTGAAAACTATGAGTGGAAGTGGTGGCTGGCTGGAGGATACAGAGATGGTTGAGGATCAAATAGTTAACAAGATTCAGTCAACTGACTGCTCAGTATCTGATCCGAGGAGAATAGTTAATGGTGTTTCTGGCAGTGTTAAAACAACAATTAACCTCGTAGGAAATGAGCAAATACCGGTAACAGGAGCAAGTTCCACTACTGGAAATGAACAATTACCACAGATCAGCAATTGTACAACATCCCTACCTGATATATTGAAGGGCATTGCTGTGAATCCAACAATGTTATTAAATATACTAAAGATGGGACAGCAACAAATATTTGCTTCAGAGGCTCAGCAAAAGATATCTGATCCTGCCAAAAGTACACTAACTCCTCCAATCTCTGGTTCGATGCTGGGAAAATTACCAGCTGTAAGTGTTGCTCCACAGCAATCTTCAGGTATCTTGTCAAGGCCAGCTCTACCACTTCAGGTTCCTTCCCAGTTGGCTACAACGGTGAGCCCTATTTTTTACTGCTGAATTGATGTCAATATGTCATGTTTGAAATAATCACGTGTCCTGTGGGAAATGGTTGAATTTTCTGCAATATAGTTTAAGAGTATATTTGATAATAACAAAAAAGTTATATGCAGCTGTAATTTGTGCTTTTCGGGCTTCCTGAACTATATTTTATATATTTCAACAGATTTACGAAAGAAAACCCATCTTTTCTCTTTACTTGGTTCATTCAAATGTGTAACAAGACAGATGACATTGCTTCTTTCATCTAATCTCCTGGATATTTGTTGATGCATGAGTGATGCAGGATGATGTGGCAAAAATTCGTATGAAACCGCGTGACCCTCGCCGTGTGTTGCATAACTACACACTCCCAAGGGCTGGGAGTTTGGGATCTGAACAGTTGAAAACTAATTCAACCTCTCCATTGACTGCCGAGGTGACCAAAGATGACCAGAGTGATCAAAGACACATGGGGCCAGTGGCTTCCCAGTCTACTGTGGCACCTGATATTTCCTTGCAGTTCACAAAGAGCTTGAAAAATCTTGCCAATATTGTATCTGTCACCCAATCATCCACTACTACACCAATTGGTTCCCAAAATTTTGCATCACAACCTTGGCAAATCAAGCCTGATAGAGTGGATGTGAAATCAACTTTGACAAATTCTTGCAATCAAACCCTCTCCGGAGACTCAGCTCCTAGAGTAGGGGTTTCAGGTCCACACTCACAGACAACTTGGGGAGATGTTGAGCATCTTTTTGAAGGGTATGATGACCAGCAAAAGGCTGCTATACAGAGAGAGAGAGCTAGAAGGATAGAAGAGCAAAAGAAAATGTTTGCTGCAAACAAGCTCTGCCTTGTATTGGATCTAGATCATACGCTTCTTAATTCAGCCAAGGTAGTTTTTTTCTTGGTTCTTTGGTTAAAATTTGAATATCAAGTTTAATTTATTAATGGAGTGATGTGTTGTCCTCTTTTTCAGTTTTCTGAGGTTGATCCTGTGCATGATGAGATCTTAAGAAAGAAAGAGGAACAAGATCGTGAAAAACCATATAGACATCTCTTCCGGTTTCCTCATATGGGAATGTGGACAAAGTTACGGCCTGGAATCTGGAATTTCTTGGAAAGGGTAATTTAATTTAGAAGTTACTTTTCTGTCAAGTACTATTGTGTTTGAGTTGTATTGAGGCGCACTAACTTTCTTGTGTCCTACTTAGGCTAGCAAACTGTATGAGCTGCATCTTTACACAATGGGGAACAAGCTATACGCTACTGAGATGGCAAAACTGCTTGACCCAAAAGGAGTCTTATTTGCTGGACGAGTTATTTCCAGGGGTGATGATGCTGATCCCCTCGATAGTGATGAGAGGGTTCCAAAGAGTAAGGATCTTGAGGGAGTCTTAGGCATGGAATCAGCTGTTGTCATTATAGATGATTCCGTGAGAGTCTGGCCTCATAACAAATTGAACTTGATAGTTGTAGAAAGGTAGCTGTTAGACAACGAGGGTGAATCATTTATTTCCCTGGTAATGTGATCCTTGTCTTGAGATGCTTATGTTTGTGGTATTGCAGGTACATCTTTTTCCCATGTAGTAGACGCCAATTTGGGCTTCCAGGTCCTTCTCTTCTTGAGATTGACCATGATGAGAGACCAGAGGATGGAACTTTGGCGTGTTCGTTAGCAGTGAGTCAATATGACTATTCTCCTGTGATTGTTCCGGAAAATAATTATATTGTGAATTCTTTGATCAGTTGTTTCAACTTGAAATAGGTTATTGAGAGAATACATCAGAACTTTTTCACACATCATTCCTTAGACGAAGCGGATGTTAGAAATATACTTGCCTCCGAGCAGAGGAAGATTTTGGCTGGCTGTCGAATTGTATTTAGCAGAGTGTTTCCAGTTGGTGAAGCTAACCCCCACTTACATCCTCTGTGGCAGACAGCTGAACAATTTGGTGCTGTCTGCACAAACCAGATAGATGAACAGGTTACACATGTGGTTGCTAACTCTCTTGGAACAGATAAGGTACTGTTAACTGTTTTTTATTTTCACGAACCAGTATTCTTGCATCTGGATTGTTTTACTTGATGGATGCACTGCTTTGAACAGGTGAATTGGGCTGTGTCCAGTGGAAGGCATGTTGTTCACCCTGGCTGGTGAGAACTTCCTCTACTTGCTAGTATATTGTTTTACTCGTTGGTTCTGTATCTTCTTTGTTTAACCAATGCTTGGTCTCTATTTCTCCTCCTCCCTCTTCGTGATAACAGGGTGGAAGCATCAGCCTTGCTTTACAGGAGAGCAAACGAGCAAGATTTTGCCATTAAACTCTAAATTGATCATCCTAATCCCTCTGGTAAAATTAAAGATTGGATAAATATGAAATCAAGTTCCGAATGAAGTCTTGAGTGATAGGTTGGGGCTAGAACAAAGAATAGGTGGGTTTAGAGCACAGCTTGAGTGGTAATATCTCGACTTTTGAGTGATGCTATCCATAACTAATGATGGGCTGTTTTCCATTTGCTTGCAAATTCACTGGGGAGCCCCAAGGGATTGGTAATTTGGAAGCATGAGGTTCAAAAGGATCAAAACCTCGAGGGGATAATGGATTGAGCTGGGAAGTTTAAATACTTTGTTGAAGTGGATTCCTGGAGGTTGTCTGAACCTCATGAAGCTGGATGATGGCGTTGGGTGGAAGATACATGAAAAATGACCTAAGTACTACTAATTTAAAAGAATATGGCTATGGGGGTAACCTGGGTGTTTACCACGTGTAAACCTGGGAGCCGCAGTAAAAATGGAAAGAGAACAGTAGAGGAGTGTGTGTAACTGCATTTCAAAAATGGGGGGTAAATTGGTGAATATAGATTCTTAAATATCAGTGGGGTGGGCTGTGGGCCTTGCTGCTTAGGGCATTTTGTCGACTGACTTAAGCAACTGGAATTTGAAACTAAATGCTCTATTGGTAGTTACTTAAAAGTAGAAGGCAGTAACATTGCTAGTTCTGTCCGGAAATTTCCTGATGGAAGTCCCTGAGGTCTCCGGAGTTCGGACTCTCCTCTTTTTCTCTTTAAGCCAAGCTTTCTAGGAACGTCATACTGTTTGCTTGATTTATAAACTCCAAACCCAAAATGTGCAAATTTGGAAATTGAATGGTAACACCTGGACATGTAACAAGACTCACGGGACACTTTAAAGATAAAAATGTGGATCATTTGAATGGTTCGTGGACACTTTTGAACCAAATCAAGTTGAATGATTCTCTTGAGTTTTATCTGAACCAAAGAAATGTCTGATAGTGTCACTATGTTCGTGATTTTCTTTCGATGTAAGTTTCACTTGGATCTGCAACTAAGGTCAGTGTATCTTTGGTTTTGTGGTCAGATAACTGAAATAGCCTTGGGTGCTAGGGACAAGAATGAATAAATTGGTTAACAAAAATGGGACACGGCGACTAAAAGTCACGAGCAAGGAAAGTCGATGTGATTGTGACATCACGCATCACGTGCTTCTGTGCTTGTGGTAGCTGCCGTGACAAGTACTAGATATTTTCTTTTCTTTCACGACAATGAATTCTCAGATACTCAGGAAATAAAAATCCTAATTGCAGCTTCTGATTCGGGTGAGAGTAATTGAATAAACTTGATTGCTTCCGACCCTTGATCCCCACATTATGGAACCGAAAACGAGGAAATCTCCGAATTGTAGGACGTCAGACGAGGGATAACTCGAGATCGTTTCACTGGCAGCAATGCCAAAAAATTAAGCTTTTTTCCAAAAACTTAACCCAAGGGACAAGTGGCTGAGTATTTTCCAAAACTTGCGTGCTACTGAACATATACTTACGTACTTACCTAAAAAAAGAAGATTAAGGATAATCCCGAAATTTAAAAGCAGTGAAAGATGTTGGATATGAATTTTAGTTCAGCTTCGTACGGAGCCACTGCGACCGACAGAATAATACATCAAATCTACAGTCACTACGCGTGACGAGAGGTTAAATACATACCAATCTGGTTATGGATATCCCTCATAATCAGCGATTGCTTAAGGTTCACTTACTAAACTAAAACCAGCATATGATTGCCCAATGTTGCTTGTTGACATTTTTTAAAGGACCCTTTTGTTTGAGTGAGAAACAGGTGAATACGAGAGTCTGGTCATCGTGAAAGTTTATCAGTCGCAATCCTGTCCCATCCATCTTGCTTGGCTCGGTTTACCAAGTTTTCGAGTAGATTTCCAGAGACTCTTCTCCGAGGAACAAACATCGTTTCCATGGATGAGGAGAGAGATGACAATTCTACTGGATTTTCATGGTGGTCCGACAGCCATAAACGTCACCACCAATCCCAGTGGCTCCGAGCTTCTCTGTCAGGTCCTTTACTTCCTGTACACTCTGGTTCTTGTGGTACACAATGCGTTTTTCTTTTCTGGGATCTTTGTTGTTAGGAAGATATCATTAATGTTGCTGTGGCTGAGGAAAGAATCGTAAAGTTTGGATTCCATGTGCCAAATTAGAAGTCTGTTATTAGAGACTAAGCAATTGTATTGGAATATGCAGATTTGGAGAAGAAGACCAGCATGATGGTGAACATCATACAGAACAACGGCGATACATTTGCTGAGAGATCCGAGACATTCTATAGGAGAAGACATGAGCTCGTAGAGATAGTGAAGCACTTGCACGAATCCTACCAGGCTTTAGCTGAAAAGTACAACCAGCTAAGATCTGAATGGCTTGGTGTTGCTCGTTTAAGTTTGTCATCTCCTTCACTTGATTCCTCCAAACAATTACAGTTCCTCCTCGACTTTTTCAAAGAGAACAAAACTACCACCATGCTTGAAACTCAAGATATCAGCTTGGAACATGGTGTCTTAAGTCAGATGGAAGCAGAGACTGTTGGAGACAAAAGTCTGAGAAAGATTATAAATGGAAACGATGAAGGTGATGTCAGATTAGAAGGTGAAGAACTGTGGAATGAGTTGAGGCTGAAGATATGGAAACTTATGGAGGAAAATATGCGGCAACAGGCGGAGCTTGCTAAAAGAAACGACGAGAAAAGAGAAATCATCAAACATCTTCAATCTGTTGTGAACGAGTTAATGGAAGAAAACAGGGCTTTGAAAAGTTGTCTGCCTGGAATTCAATCAAGTGCCTCAAAGAGGAAGGGTATTAATTGCATTGGGAAGTTTAATAACTAGAGCATCCGTTGTTAACTCTCTCTGATCTCCATTAACAAATTCGTAAGCCCACTTGCTGGACCGTTAGTCAACCAATAATTTTTTTGTCTGTTTCGATTATTGTCTCCTTCTTCACTGAATCTGGTAGTTTCTTGCTAAGTTGCCATGTGAACTGTTTGCAATTTCCGATGTAATTCCATCATTTTTTGTGGAGGAGGAGGAGGAGACTTTGGATCATTGTATCAACAGGGTTGTACGAATTATTACTGGCTGTTAGCATTTCCAACAATAGGGATGACATTCAACATTTTGGTTCAATAAGTGAAAACAATTTAGATTTACTCACAATTCATTGATATACTTATTCTTTATAGCAAAAAATGGGGGAGGGTAGCTCTTAAAAATTGTACCTTTAAGAAGATCTGATAAAGAGGAGGCCATGTGGAGTCACGGAGACTGCAATCATATGCAGAAACATAAGAAGAAAATAGGAAGAGAGAGAGGTCATAGGGAGACGAGAAGAAAAGGGTCTTCAAACCCCATTAACACGACAAGAATTTGGAGCAGGTGTTTAAGAATCGAACCTGGGAAGCCTTAATGCTGTGATCTATGACCAATTGAAGCTACTCTGTTCCCATCTTTATCTATCACTTAGTTATTGAAAGTAACCCTTCCCATTAAACACTTTAGTCGCAGATATGTCTATATTTTTTTGGGTACGCACAGTACTTTCTTAATCACTGTCCTTATAACATATCTCATCAATCCGAAGAAATAGCAAACGGCACGCCTTCATTCCGTTAATCATGATCCATTTGCTTGTCATATGGGACATAACATCTACGTATCGTATTACAATACTCTCTCTTATTTAAAATAAGTGTCGTTCACGATTTTTTTATGTATATTTATAATTTTATTTTTAAAATTATCCTTTAAGTGTATCTTTTTAAAATGATATTTATTTTAGATAATAGAGAGTGACAAGTGACATAAGACCCTTATTAAGCTATAAAATTTAAATGAAAACAACGGGACATCTAAGTTGACAATCATAAAAATGACATCTTTTATAATCCCTCGAAATCTATGTTGATTCTGTTTTAAATGTTGAAAAACGAAAAGATACGGAAGGTCACTTGTTTTAGCCTTTTAGGTAGTGTCGAGGACAGGAAGGTTGGTTTAATTGGTAAGACGAAAGTTCAACATATGAAAAAGAAAACCTCAACAATAGAGAAACGGTCTACAAAAGCGTCGACTCGTTTCTACTGGTGAACAAGTTTTTGTATGTACAGTTTCTGCAGTTAATTGTCGTCAAAGTTGAAAGTTGAAACCTTTGCGACCACATACCACATCTTCGCATCTCTATCTCTTAGTTTCTCTCTCTCCTACACTAGGATCCGACTCCAGCCTCCTTTTTTTTTGTTTTGAAGTTGGCAAACCTTTGTCTTGTACCACACACTACAAGCCACCTTATGGACCTCAAAACCGCTGACACCACCGTCTACGCACGCCAATGGAGTAGTGACTCTGGTGGGTCTCCGGCAATGTCGCCTGCACGCAAAAATCACTCACGGTCTTCTTCAACTTCTGGAATTTCCACCATCAAACGCAACCAGAACGTCGCAGCCAAAGCAGCGGCTCAGCGTCTGGCGCAGGTTATGGCTTCACAAACGGCTGACGACGACGACGACGACGATGGAGACGATCTGGGTTTCCGTTATAGTGCACCGCCCCCAGTTTCGCTCTCTAAGAATGTCACTACTACTGCTAAAACTACGAACCCATCTGCTAGAATCACCAGATCTCCTCCTCCTGCTGTAAAGTCTTGAACTTTTACTGTTTTGTTTCATGTCCAGTTGTTCATTGAGCCTTGTTTGAACTTTGAAGCCAAAAGAACTGATTTTGCTTGACGCTTGGACTATAATTTTGCATAGTGCATTAGTTTTTCAAGGGTTTGAAATAAGAACTAGGTGGAAGCTCAATTCTTATCACTTTTGTTAGTGTGGTTACTACGGAAGGGAGCTTTTGCGGGGCGAGTTGTCCAGTGGAGAACATAGATGTTGATGGTTTGATTTTATTTCGTTTCCTTGTTTGTAGCATAGTGTGACCATGAAATTAGTCTTGTATTTGGAAATTGAGTTCTTTCTTTCAGTTTGCAATAATTTTCTCCGGCTTTTATGGTTATGGAAATAGAAATGCTTGATGCTTATGATCGGATATAAGTAGTAATTGCTCTTCCAAATATGTAAAGGCGTGGATTTAATAGCACTCGATGACTGGAGTTTGTTTTTTGTCTTTGATTTAGTTACCTCGGAATTTAGGAGAGGAAGCTCCGGTTTCAGCTGGAAGACCACCGATGGCTTCTCGGACAGTGCCACCTGTGCCACCTAGTAAAGGGTCACTGAGGACAGCGGTTTCTTTACCACCGCTAGATCCTCCCAGAAATGGACAAAAAGATAGCAAAAGGTAGAATAAATGGATTGATTGTTTAAACTGGAATGCATGTCTAGTTTATCTTATTACAGCTGGATTTAGCCTTTATGTTACGTTTTTGTTTCTTTATGTCTACTGTATCAATTTTACATGTAACAACAACTTAACTTTACATGTATCATCTAGGAATTTGGAGTTTTTGGCGTCACTAACTTCCAAAGTTGCACTCACTTATCTTGGGTGAAAGAAAGCTAGAAAGTAAAGATCTCAGTTTATGCATAGAAAAGTAATTACGCTGGAAAGTGATTTTAGTGTGACCCTCCATTGAGTTTGTATACTGGCTTCTAGGAGCCAACCTACCATCTGAACCCTTGGCTTTGGCTGGCATTTCTTCAAAAATGACCTAGCCCTTACCTGGCCTTTGTCTCGATTGGGGTCAACTTATCCTTTCTTGAGAGAGCATAGGAAGAGGTGCTTCCGGAATTTGAATTTTGGAGCCATTTTTTAATGCTTGTCCTGCGTTGATAACCCTGTCAGTAGTTTCATTACTCAGCTGCAACCCTTATATTAGATAGATGCATGACTGCAGAAACTAGTATTTGATATGATACTACGACTTGAGAAATTTAAATTCGAAAATTGCAGATTCCTATCAGATATTGCACATTTTAACTCAAAAGATGCTGGAGATCAACGTGAAGCATCTACGCTTCGTGATGAAGTATGTTAATTTTCTATCTTCACTCTTGTATGAATGAAGTTATTTTCTTACTTGAGAGAAAAAGTTTAAAAATAATGTTCAACTATGTTTTAACATGATACTGGCATATATTTGCAGCTTGATATGCTACAGGAAGAGAACGAAAACATCCTTGAGAAGGTACTGTTTTGCTCTATTCTTCTGCCGGTAATGCTCATCTGGATATGATGCATTGTGTCTAAATGAAAGCAAACTTGATTTACAGCTCAGGCTTGAGGAAGCGAGATGTGTGGAAGCAGAGGCTAGAGTTAGGGAGCTTGAGAAACAGGTAATTGGTTTGCTTCCCCATCGGCATAGTTTGATGATATTTATATTCTAGGTATGTTGCATGGATTATGGTTGGCCTTCTTATTAGGGCATGGAGCATGACCAAGGTGCAAAACTATATTTTTATGTCTTCCAAAATGTATATAGCATGACAGCCCTTTTCCTAATTTTACAGTTTTTCTACCTTATTGCTCCCTTCTTTGGATGTGAATGCACTGTTTTATTCTTGCTTTGGACTTTAGGTTGCTTCTTATGGGCAAGGAGTGTCTATGGATGCTAAATGGTTGAGCAGGCAAGCCATTACCCAAATAACTCTGTTGTTTCTCTGATATTTCTTTTTCAGTGTTTATCTTATGAATTATTGGGCTACCATTTGCAGAAAGGAAGCTGCACTGCGTGAGCGAGAGGTATTAAAATGCTTGAAATCTTGCTGCATGTGTAACTAACCTAGTTATTATTCAGTACTGTCACTAACTTGTGATGGGAGTACAAGACTTGTTCTTTGGCTAACAAAAGAGTGAATTTAGAAGTTTGTTCTATCTGACTGGGGGCTTGAATTTTATGGTTGGAGAAAAGATATTCAGGAAGCTTTTGTAATGAACCTTTTAAAAGTGAAAGAATCCACAAAAATCATTATCTCAACATACAGGCTGCACTTAAGGATGCAAAACAAAATGTTGCAGCAGATAAGGAAATTGCATCTATTCGGTCTGAAATGGAGGTAAGGATAATTATGGATGCTTTTTGAAAGATGGATTCTTTATTTCCTTCATTATGTATGAAAAGGTTAATAGTACTGATGCTGATACTTTTTATTTAATTGCTTAAATCAGTATGCAAAAGATGAGGCTGCAACTGTAATGCAACAACTTGTTGGAGCTGAATCTGAAGTAAAGGCCCTCCGGACTATGACGCAGAGGATGATTTTGACTCAGAGAGAGATGGTTTGTACTTTAGGTGGTGCAAATGGCATAATATTTCAGACCGTTTTTTGACTGAAGTTTAATTTCAGGAAGAAGTTGTTCTTAAGAGGTGTTGGCTTGCACGCTACTGGGGCTTAGCTGCTAGTTATGGTAATGTCTATCTTTATATTTTAACTGTTTGTTTCATTTGTTCTTCACGAAATTGAGGCAATATCTGTGCATTTACAAAGATCCCTTTCCATCTTCACGGTGTGCTATTATGATGTTGATGAGAATTAATCATCTAATTAAAGATTGAAGGGCTCTGATGGAACTTAGTTTCTATATACAGAATCCTGATGCCGTTAGCTAGAATTGTTGAATAATGTAACACGATGTGGGCAATTCTATGTTGGATATACTTATTCCATTTTACTTGCTTCTTGCCCGAGTTAAATGTTTAACATAATCAAAATACCCATATCCTGTTCTTTTTTCTGAAGCGGACAAAATATGTGGTTAACATTTTACTTCTTACTAATTTTTTGATGAAAGTATTTTCATTCTTGTAGGTATCTGTGCAGATGTTGCTGTATCAAAGCATGAGTACTGGTCATCCTTAGCGCCTCTTCCATTTGAGGTTGTTCTTTCTGCAGGTCAAAAGGCCAAAGAGGAATGCTGGGAAAATGGTTAGTACTACCAAGGCTATTGTTTATGGCCTCGCTAGTCAATCCATTAGATTTTGTCGCATGTATCAATCTTTTTTTCTTTTTCTACCCTGTCTTAGCTACCTTTGACATCTAATAGGTGATGATGATGATGAGAAGCGAAGCAAACTTGTTCAGGACGTGGGCGATCTAACTGGTGAAGGAAATATTGAAAGTATGCTTTCTGTAGAAATGGGGTTAAAGGAACTTGCTGCACTGAAGGTTTGCTCTCACGCTTCTCATGCTTGTTTTGTTCCAGTTTATGCTCCTTATGTGTGATATGAAGCCTTTCTTTTCTACTCTTAAGGTTGAGAATGCTATTGTGCTTGCATTGGCCCAACAGAGACGGTCTAATGCTGTTCGATCATCACTTTCAGGTATGAATTGCCTGATCTAGTTATGCTTGGCTTATTTCTTTTCTACTGCCAGATCTAATTGATAGATTTTCTTCTTTCTTGAAGTTGTGTTTCTTGAAATAGCATCCAAGTGGCATGTTTTGAAGCCACATTTTTGGCTTGCTTCTGCACCAATACTATACTTTCTTCTACATTGAAATGTTTGCTCGACTGGTGCCAACTTAGTGCTTATCATTCATTATTCTTTCAGATCCTAAATCTCCAGGGGATCCAAAGTTCATGGAAGCATTTGGTAAGTCGTGCTAAGGAGCAGTACCTACTACATTGCGACTTGTTAGCCTTTGTATAGTAGCCACAAGGAGAGCCATCTCTCTTAAAAATTGGTAGCTTATGGATGACTTAAGATCTGACGATAACTGTAGTAACATTTCATGTTTCTAATTGCAGAGTTGAGTCCAGAAGAATCAGAGGATGTTCTTTTCAAGGAGGTGGGGAATTCCTTTCAGAACTATCCATCTGTGATCTTGTACATGTATATGTCATAAGTTTGTTGAAGATCTAATTTTCAATGAATGCATTCAGTTTTGTAAACCTTAAAACTTATGGCTTACAAATCCACCCAAATGAAAACATGTGATTTTTGTAACCTCACCCATGGATTACTAATTCGTTAATAATATGCATTTCAGAAATAAAAAATCTTTTGCAACTGTTCAATGGCAAAGAAAAATTAAATGCTGAATTACATGTTTAAATTACTTCTTAGGCATGGCTGACATATTTTTGGAAAAGAGCCAAAGTCCGCGGGATAGAAGAGGACATAGCCAAAGAGCGACTGCAGTTCTGGATCAATCGTAGCAGACACTCACCAAGTTCATATGATGCTGTTGATGGTAAGGCTAAATACTCACTGCATTTGAGTTTGTCACCATTCTCAAGAGAATGCAACTGGTCCTTTGCCTTCTATGTTAGATGGATACTAACATAGGAGTTTACTGTCTCAGTTGAGCAAGGATTAATGGAACTCAGAAAGTTGGGAATAGAGCATCGACTTTGGGAAGCCTCTCGCAAGGAGATCGATAGTTGATCTGAGTATGTGGGCCTGAGATAATCTTTACTGTCTTTGCAAGCTTCATGTGCAGTTGAATGAGGGCAATGGTAGCAATATGAACTAAACATAATCTTGCAAAGAAAAACTTTTTGAGTTTCCACTTCTTCCATTGGTAATTTGCGGTGACAATATATGGTCGTGTTGGTATATATTCGTCCAAGATGTCTGTATAATCAAGTTGAGCTTCATTCTTTGAACGATGTCATCCCAATAGCATACTGATACATACTAATAGCAGTCGGCATCTCTCAAGAAAGACTCTACCTACTAAGCCTTGCCCAAAGATATGCATCCAATGCCAAAAAAAAAAAGAAAGAAAATTTATTGCCTCCTTGCCATTTTATTGCTATGCAACTTCCAAGAGACCTGTGTGGCTTTAGAAAGACTACTCTTTAGTACTCGGTCTACTCCACATGGAAACAGGTAATCAGTCTGTCGTGGTATAGCTCTTTTGACGTATGAAGTGGTCAAAATGGCAATCTTCTACGTACTGCATAGTGAACGAAAAAAGCAAAAAAGAATGCGAGCACAAATCGCCAATCCTTAACTAATACCGACCCCAAATAATTAGTACGGGAATGAATGCGTAAAAGCAAAGGTTTCTAGTGGAAGTGCTCTTTTCCCGGTTCTTGCGGCGAAGGTGCACGTAAGACAGCCAACCACCATGACTGTTTTTTGTCATTTTTCACTGTGGAACTTTGCGAGATGGCGCTTTGGAAATTGTCTGGATTTGGAACCCCCTTTCTGTTCTGTAATTCTATATGGACACGCCGCTTATGGCCCTCACCACGCGTTGCAGGTCTTGTTCCTTGCCCTATATAAAAGTTGACAAAAAGTACACAGCCAAGCTGATGCTTCCATGTTTGATGGGCATGTGATATCTCATGTCTAAGCTGATGCTTCAATGTTTGATGGGCATGTGCTGCTTCAATAAATCATATTATAGTCAATCTCATCATCCAAGGCACAGGCATACCCTAAATATTGTTTCTTTTGGTGAAATAGAGAAAGGTGATGAGCCTGCAATTCCAAAGTTAACTTTGACCTAATCCATTATCCACCAGTTTTTCACTTTCTGATCAATGTCATGGACCCAACTTTATTTGTCTAACCAACCACTAGTACCTTTTCCTATTGGCTAAATTACACTATTAGTCGTACGTGTTTCAAGTGTGGCTCTGCTTCCTCTGTTCTCTCTTTATATGTTTTGTATTTTTCTTGGTAATTGTCATCATTTGAAATGATTACAAGGATTATGTTTTTGAGTGCTCTTCTTCTAAATATGCTTTTAACATCTCCTAATCTTCAAGATGTGAAAGTTTGGAAGGTAGCTTCATTATGCCTACTTCCGCGGGATTTGCCTTTTGTCCCCAGAAATATTTAGTTTCTTAGTCTTGAGGTGAAATTTGTCAAGCGGGCATGCGTCCACTGGTCCATTCATTAATATTTTTTATTTGTTATCTCCACCATGCTCTAGTGGACTTCATCCATGCTGGCCCCCCTTGACTACATTATCACATCATTCGCAAACAGAGTCAGCAGGACAGAGAGAAAGAAAGAGCTTAGGAGAGCATTGCAGTGTCCTGATTTCAGCATTTCTTTTTGGTTTCTTTTGAACTTGCTTCGGTATCATCAATACAGTTCGTAAGCATTGCAGTGTCCTGATTTCAGCATTTCTTTTTGATTTCTTTTGAACTTGCTTCGGTATCATCAATACAGTTCATACTTATCCATTAACTCTCCTTGTGAGGATGAGCTCTTATGCAAATAGTTTCGAGTATTTACAGATTACTCTAAGCCTCACCTTTCGAGATATTGAACTCTGTTTTATATATTAATCTGCTGAGATTCAAAAGATCATGATGTAAAGATTGAAGGTACCCTAGAATTGAAAAAATAGGAAAAGATTAAAGGGAGTCTTACTTCTGCTGGGGTGTTCCAGTTATGTATTATAGTGTCAGGCATGTCCATGGCAAAAAAAAAAAAGAAAGCAAGAAAAGAAGTCCCATTATTATTCAAGAAAGTGATTTAGCTTTTGCCCTATAGTATTTGTAAACAGAAATCCACAAAAGGGCTGTTCAATGAGAAAGAAAAGGAGAGTTGGGACTTGGGAGAAAGAATTATAATTCAAAACTTTTATATTGTAAAAGATACTGAAAAGCTTACACAAGCTTCATAATGGCCTTTACTTGTAGAGCACATTTCCCAACCATGTCCACCACGCAAGCAACTCCTCTGTCTTACATTTAATATAAAAAGTGATCTGATAACAGTACATTTGTTTACCAACTCCTAAGAAGCAGAAATGCTGGCTTCATACGTTCTATCATAAAATATTACAAGACAATTGGTTTAGACTTCTTCATGTAAAGTGAGATACTGTACTACCTTACCAAGCTCATTACAATTTTAAGAACATATCAAGATTTTGCTTTATTATGTTCCTGCCCCACAGAAATAATGAGGAATCCAATTGCCCTTAATCTCTGAAACAGAGGTTTTCTGCCAATGTGTATGGCATGAGTAGAAAACAAAAAGGATAAAGAGGCAATTGTCACAAATCACTACCGTCCGATCTGACACCAACCACCACTACTACTCAAAAACACTTAGGTGCGATGCTCTTCCGTGGGCCACAGGACCCATTATTAGACTAGAGAATAGAGAGGGGAAGGGAAGGAGTACAGGCAAATGGATTGGCTTGAGCACCAAGAAAAAGTCTCTTTTACATCTACAGAGGTGAGACAGAAGGAAAGAAAGACAGTTCAAGAGAGACAGGTCAAGGAAAGCAACCACAGCAAATATTCTTCTTATTTGAGCATGCATTGAAATCACATCTACAGTTATCATTACAAGAGATTTTCAACTTCAATCAAAAGTCAAGTGAGCTCCATTTACAAAACACAACCATCGTATAAACTTAATGTTCAAAAAGAAATCATGTGAATGTGCATGTCATAATAGCTTCGCAGTACTTGAATTGACTCTCATATACTTCAGCCAGTTCGCCTTTATCCTCTGGTTTCACCTTCTAGGAAAACCAAAAAGAGAAGTCTCCATTTCCAAGTTTGGTCTCATGTATCATGATTCTGTTCCTCTGCTCATTCCCTATTTGAAAAAAGAACATTTTTTTTTAAACTCTGAGAAAGCAAATGTAGCCAAGATAGGCTGTCGTATTCACCAAACTATTGGCTTGACTCTGCTATGGTAGAAAGGAGAAGAATACCTGAAAAAGGCTCCTTTATTGGAAACATACTGTATCATGCCAAAGCTGATACTGTTACTTACTGAGTATTTCTTTTTACCATCTAAAAACTAAAAAGACAAACACAAGGATTAAGCATCTGTAACTTCTGCTATAAAATTCAAAACTTTAAAGCACATTCTCTGTTTTCATTTTCAGTAGACAGCCCCACGGTTGCTGACTGGGACCCCAAGTCAGAAGCACAGCTCACTCCCATTTGTTTCTTCTTCTCCGAAGGCTTTCAAACGGACACCTTAGATAATACACGTACGTATAAAGCCAGTACACAAAACACATTCACCTTTTACTCTTTATATAATGCACCCCCACTGAGCAACAACTTAGCCACCTCTCTCCTTTCTTTCTTGTCCTTTCTCTGTATTTGCATTCTCTTCCTCTGGGTTCTTTCCCGTTCAGTGTGAAAGCATGCCTAGTATTCCAAGGAAAGAACTGGCATTGGGTTTAGTTGTGCTTCAGCTATGGTTTTTCCTGGTTGTTGAGTCCTGTCCTTGCCTAGTCGATATAATTGCTTGGTTACCTGGTCAACCTCCTGTCGGATTCCTGCAGTATTCAGGTTATGTGACCGTAGATGCAAAGAAGCAGAAAGCTCTGTTTTACTACTTTGTTGAAGCAGAAGTTGATCCAGCTTCCAAGCCTCTTGTTCTTTGGCTAAATGGAGGTTTCATATTCTAAGTCATTGCTTATTGTTCTTGTAGATTTTTGATTCTTTTCCATTCACAGGCACGAAAAGATTCTGCATTATTTTTGCATAATTCATAATGAAATATTGTTTTTTTTTTCAGGGCCAGGTTGTTCTTCTTTAGGAGTTGGTGCATTTTCTGAGAATGGACCCTTTAGACCGAGCGGACAGGTTCTAGTCAAGAACCAGTATAGCTGGAACAAGGGTAGGTCACTAGGTCTGTTTATTGTTTGAAGAATCTACAAAGCAATGATCTTTAGCATGTACTTTTCTCTTTTTGCATTGCAGAGGCCAATATATTGTATTTGGAGGCACCAATTGGAGTTGGTTTCTCTTATTCTGTTGACAACTCCACTTATGATGCTGTAAATGACAAAGTCACTGGTATGCTTAGACAGATTCTGATAACCTCATTGAAGTTTTATCAGCTTCTTTAATTTGCTTTAACGTTTAAGACATAGAAACGAATATCTTTACGGGAAGGTATTCAAAATATTTTGAATTGCACAAGACACAATTTTTTGTATGTCAAAGATTCAAAGTCGATTTATTTTCCATTTCTTTTTATCTTTTCATTTGTCTTCTTCTTCTTCTTCTTCTTCTTCTTCTTCTCCCCTTCATTCTCTCTCTCCCCCTGCAATTTCTTGAATTTGCTTTTGAATCTTTAGAGTTCACTGAACATAGATACTCGAAAAGAATGTTCTGCATTTTCCTACTTTACAGATGTGCTGTCTTCATTGCTTCATATGCCTGCTTCTATTGTTCTGTTTCTGAGTTGACAAAAAGGTCATTTCTTTCAATATGGAACTGTCTTGTCTTTGCTACATACAGCCACGGATAACCTGGAGTTCTTGCAAAACTGGTTTGTCAAATTTCCACATTACAGGAACAGAAGTCTTTTCATCACCGGAGAAAGTTATGCTGGTACTAGTCAAGCTGCTTAGAAACAACTTATCCTCTTTCCTTTCTTTGAAAAATAGATATAAGTTGGAAGGGAGTAACACTTTGGTTTGATTAAACCAGGTCATTATGTGCCTCAGTTGGCAGACCTCATGCTTCAATTCAACAAGAAGGAAAACTTATTCAATCTGAAAGGAATTGCTGTAAGTTCAGCTAAAAGAAACCAACCTTTCAAGACATTCATTTATTGTCATAGTTAATTGAATCCATGCAAGATTCATGCTTTTCTCCTTTGGATTGCAGCTGGGAAATCCCGTTCTGCAGTTTGCTACAGACTTCAATTCAAGGGCTGAGTTCTTTTGGTCTCATGGACTGATATCAGATACAACTTACAAATTGTTCACTTCAGCTTGTAACTACTCGCGATATGTAAGTGAATACTATAGAGGTTCAGTTTCTCCCGTCTGTTCAATGGTCATGGGACAAGTGACTAAAGAAACCAGTAGGTTCGTGGACAAGTATGACGTCACTCTTGACGTTTGTATATCATCAGTGCTTGCACAATCTAAAGTCATTTCTCCCGAAGTAAGTGGAAGTCTTCATCACATGAAAATTTTATGTTTCCTTCGCTTTTCTGTTCTACATATGTGCTAAACTTAGTATGTTTACAGTTTACTTGATCTCTGTCTCTACAGGAAGTTACAGACAACGTAGATGTATGTGTGGAAGATGAAACAGTGAATTATCTAAACAGGCCAGATGTGCAGATGGCTCTTCATGCAAGGCTTGTAGGGGTCCGTCGGTGGGCAGTTTGCAGCAAGTAATTATCTATAGTAACTTTTTTTCAGAGTTTTCTTGCATGTGCTTATTCTAACACAACGCTCTTCCTTTGTCTCTCTTTTGGCTGGGTTGTTTGATAATATATTTCATTGTTCATAACAGTATCCTTGATTATGAGTACCTTGACGTGGAAATACCAACAATTAACATAGTGGGGAAACTCATCAAGGCAGGAGTCCCAGTACTGGTCTATAGGTAAATGCCTTCGACAATATGATCTGTTGCAAAATTTAAAAATTGACAGTAATAATGGAGGCTAATGATATGCTACCTTCAACACAGTGGAGACCAAGATTCTGTTATACCATTGACTGGAAGCAGAACATTAGTTCATGGATTGGCCCAGGAATTGGGACTGAGAACCACTGTGCCTTACAGAGTTTGGTTTTCTGGGCAGCAGGTAAGCCCTCTTAAAAGACAATTTTGAGCATATAAACATGGACAATTGGGTGTAGGGTTGGGATGAATATTGATTTCTCAACCTCAGGTTGGTGGCTGGACTCAAGTATACGGTGATATCCTATCTTTTGCGACTATTAGAGGAGCATCCCATGAAGCTCCATTTTCTCAGCCTGAAAGGTCGCTTGTGCTGTTCAAGGCATTTTTGGGAGGCCAGCCTCTACCTGAGACCTTCTGATCTTCTGATCAGTTCTTTATGGAAATACAGATTCAATTGTAAGTAAAGTTGGGTTGATATTAGAAGAGCAAGTAATTAACTTTTTGGTCCTCTGGAGTCTTCCTCATTCCGGTGTTACATACTTCTGTAAAACTCTCTGAAGTTCTCAAGTAAAAGAAAGAGTGCCATAAGCATGAATTTTGAACATTTGTCCCTCAAGGTTTCATTAACATCTATATCTGAAAACTCCATTAAAAAAATGACAGAGAAAAGGAAATTTGATTGACTTATGCACTGTGAGAGAAAAATTTCAAGACTGATTATTGAAAGTGGAAGAATTTGGAGTAGAAATAGTGGAACTTGTTAAAGTTTTTGCATTTCAAGTTACTAGCACATAACATTAAACAGCAGTGCAAACTTAAGAAAGTTGTGAAGATGTTCCTAGAGTGTTTTTACAGACATGGGTAAGCACAACTGGGGCTTCCACCCGCATTTTTAGACTGGTGAATTCAAATGCTAGTAAAGGTTTTGATAACATCACAGATATGCTTCGAATCAGTCCATTATCTAGTTCATCTCTGGTGGACTCCGCAGGTAGGCAATTTTGGTAGCCGAAGGTCTCCTGTACTCCATCCTTTGACTCCAAAGGAAGTCCTGAAACTTTCACCGGCCGCACAGTTCGCACCCTGAGATCATTTATCCCCAGAAAAACAACATGACTATCTTATACACATCGTATTTGTTCCAGTTTATTGCAGAGACAAAATTTGGAGTTTTCTTTATCGAAACTTATGCGGTATACCAAAATTCTTGCTTGAACATTGGACAACTGATGTTATAGACAGCATCAGGAAGCCGACAGTTATTTATGTGAATTGGATGTAGCACTATGGTTACTAACCACAGTTGTATTTACACACAGAGAAAAGGGCCTCATTAATAGTCTTAACTGATACTTAAAGTCAGTCCATTTGTAATAGAGGAATAGCTATGGCTACAATTCCAAGAGACAGCGTACCTGCACTCGATATGGCAAGAATACCTCAGAAAGTTGGGGATGTATTTCGTACCACCACTGCAATTTTACGGCGTAGGAACGTTAGGATGCCTCTTGAACGGTGACTATTTTAGCGCAGAAAGAAGTTAGAATAGTACCTAAAACTTGGTAAAGACATCTTCACTGATGGCCCCATCCACTTGTTGGATTTCAGTCCTGGCATTGAGGTGCAAAAAAACTCGAAATGACTGTAACTAGATCAGATACAAATATTCTGGAACAGGGATAATCAACTTACCAACACTTTTAAGGTTAATATCACAAATATCAGTCACAGAGGGACCATTAAGTTCAGTCACTCGAACGTCCGAGCAATCATCTGCACTTGAGAGTGTACCTCCCAAGCCAATCATGTTCAGGAAGCCATTAAATGTACTCCCTTCTTGCCTTGGGATCGCTGTGACTCTCTGTTTCAAACAAAGCCTATTACGAATATGAAACTTGTATAACATCCACTAAAATGACTGACAATTGCTGATGATTTTCCAGTGCCAATGGCTTATTGTAGCATTTGATTGGTTCAGGTGCAATCATTATTGTATGAAACAAAAATAAAGGCTGGCTAGGCTCTGCCTTATAAAACAGCATAGAATGTATATAAGAAGGAACAATTATGCTGGATAAGGCGTATGTTGCAGCCTGGCTGATTAATTGGATCCTTTGAATGGAGTCTGAACTTTTATACCCAAGTGGAAGTTCACTGGAATGGTTAAAAGTAACGAAAACAAGGATTACCTTGGAAAACTTGGCAACTTGACTTGGAAGACCTACATGCTGCGAGAAGTGCACAAAGATCAGACAAACAGTTGCATTCAGAAATATTTAGTTTGGCTGCCAAGTGTGCTCATGAAGGAAATACCAAAGATAAATCATGAAAGTTTCATAAGTCACAGTTCAGGAGTATGTACGCCTACAGATCTGTATACCCTGTACTAGGAAGTACCAAAGGAAGAAGAAAAGCGGTTTCTACCTGTCATCTGGGATAATAATTTCTATTTGGTTTAAGAATTCCACTTCTTTTAGTTGATTGTCGTCGAAGGAAGTTAGAAATTACAAGCTTAACAAGGATGTATATTGATGGAAAAACAGGAAGATCAGTCGCAACTGGGAGAAAGACATGAGCCCAGAAACTTTAGAAAGCTGATAAAGCCTTGGTTCAAATTGAACAATCCAATTCTGTAAGACATCTCTATCCAAAATTTACACTTGTCTAGGGTGATATGCTAGCATTTGCTCAAACAATTCAGATGCCTACTCCTATACTTCACCATCTCACAATTTCAGCACTTAATGCAAGAGATTGATTTTGTGTGACCTCCCACCTTTCTTCCATGATTACAAGCATCATCGCTGCTCACAAGCACCCTGGCTGCCCACCTGTTGAAAGAAACATTAAGAGCATCTCAAAAGTGTAAAACTAAGATGGAGAAGGGAAAAAAAAAAGAATATGATAACACCTGTTGAAAGAACATCTAGGTCCACATAGTAGAAAACCAGTTGCCTCAATTTACATGACCTGTATTATTTATGCTGATCTTAAAATATGAAAATCATTTTAGGTCCCTGTCTGAGTCACTTCAACATGACAACTGCAACTTGATTCGTTGTAGGTGCAAGGCCACTTTAAAGAAATATAAAAGTTGCAAAACCAATGATTAGCGTTATAACAGTGGATTCTCTGTCAGTAAGTTTTTATCATCTCTCCCATGGACAGGAATTACAAAGTTGACTATCCCTCAAAGTCGAACAGTGAACTCTATTGAACAGAAACAGGAACCAGATAAAATTTTGCCAGCTTTGGATCTGGATTGTTATCAGAGATGACATTTTTATCTCGTAATTCGACTAAATTCATCATGTAGGATAAATACACGAAAGATGACACGTTTTCCCTCATATTTCGACTATTTTGAACTCATCATATAGGAAACATATGCCCAAGACGACATCATTTGTATCATAACAAGACTATTCTCAACTTGCTGTAAAGAAGACACAAGATTGAGGATAGGAAACATACGCACAAGATGTTGGGGGGTTCCACATAATCCCAGCAATCACCACTAGCTACACACAAAAAGAACATAATACTAGTGACAACAGATCAACTAATCAAAATAATTGGGAAGTTAACTTCTGGTAACTGGAATTCCAATTCAGGTTTTTAATTGAAGATTGTAAAAGTTATATCATTTTACATGTCATATGAAGCAGTGATCATATGCATGCTTTGAAGTGGAAGTGATCAAGCAATTTGCTTTCAATTCCCCCATCCTTGAACCAAAAACAGAGCAATGTCACAGGATATTATAAACCCCTTGACATATGAATACTTTGCAGACAGCAGAATTGGTGAATAAGAGAAACCTCATCGAATGCCCCAGCTGGACTATCCTCATAGCTAGCAAGGAAAAACCCACCAAGTGTATATCTACAGGGCAGGAAACAAAAGTTGTTAGTGATAACACGGATTTCATGAAGTAATCAACTACTCCTATCCCCTTGAGAAAGTTCATTAGCAAACGTAAGGGAAATATATGCATACCCAAAAGCTTCAACTAATCTAAACTCTTTCGGGATGAATGATCGAGCAGTTTCTGCCTTCACGAGATGAAGCTGATACAAGGCCCTTAAATAAAAGAATATGTATGTGCTTTAAGAACTTCCCATGTAAAGCAATGATCACGTCGGCAGAGCAAACGAAAGTAGAGTTAAAAGAGTTCATGCCTGCCTCTGAATCTCCAAGGTGGCTCACCATAACCTGACGCGCGTTTTGGTTCTCCAACCTCCATAATCACAAGGAGGTTACGGCAAGTAAAGAAACAATTGATTGAGGCAAGAACTATTCGAACTCAATAGTAGAGAGCCTACTCCAACTTTATAGACAACATTTATGTTTTTTACTTGACATAGACAAAGTTCTGAAAACTGGCAAAACAGCTACCCATCACAGACTGCATTGTCCTGTAGAAGTCTATAACAGGCACTCATATGCAAATTGTGTAAACTCGAAGCACAAGTGCAAAATGTTATAAATGTAAGTACACAAAAAAAGAAACGGGGGGCAGGTTCTGGACTTAGAAAAGGACAAAGGTTAGAAGAAACAACCCTCAAAACAAGCAAAGCTCCATACTTGGAAAGTGTAGCTACAATTCAGTGTCCAAAGAGAGAGACTCTAAAAAGATGAGGGTGAAGTAAATGAGTGAGTACGTGTGTGAGAGAGATGGAGCGGGCTGAGAGTTACATGGTGCCAAGCAATCAGAAGGCTGAGAAGTGGATAAGGGATGGAGTTGGATCTATTAATACCCAATCCATACATTTATGATTGAGAGGCTGTCATTTGGCGCCAACTGAATTTGACGATACCACCAGTCACCAGGCACCCATTCAGGGGCTTTGATTAAAACCACTTTCTTTCAGTTTCTTGTTCTTTTTCGGATATGTGTATATTACTTTACTATTCCTTCGGCAGTTGTTTCATTCGTCTCCCCCACCACACTGACGCAAACACATGAACATGTGTTTCTTTAGCTTTATATTAACTCTTCCGTATCTTAGATCAACTTGAGCATTACTGCTTTAACCGGCTTTTCCTGTTAATCCTGTTATAATTCCACTTGGTCTGGTATAAATGGAAAAACATTTTTCTTTTCATCTTTATTGCACTACGAAGAAAAGAAAAACCGATATAGTCTTCTAAAAATTTGCTGACGTTATTGTTGCATACATATGCTTTCATTTCAGGTCCTGGAGAGTGTAACCAGTGAGAACGATAAGGAGAATTTGGTTCTTTATAACCCGCAAGTCAGAAAGAATGTTGGGTTCTTCTTCTTCCTCTTCTAACAATAGTCATAACCTGCGACTGTTAACCATTACATGTCATGCAGCAATGTGGCAGTGAAACAACATTGAAATTTCTTTCCAGATGGCTACTTTGTAGGGGCTGGCATGGACGCCCACAAAAAGCACAAAGCGCAAACAAAGTGATCACTCGCAATCATGCACAGAATAGGATATCCGTGCGATTCTTCTACCTTTAGTTGTCTTTCATATATACCGTCGACGTGTCAGTTCACAAAGTCTCAACTTTATAGTACATTTGTCTTATGTCCCACTGCCATATAACGGTTGAGGAAGATCTAAATCGTCCTTGCAAGTCCACCTGTCAGTTATGCATGAACTTGAATACTGGCGCGCCACTTTAGCAATGGGGATTCAAGTGGTTATGGACCATATGTTCCAGCAGTGGAAAGCACTTATAATATTCAACCGAATACCAAAAACTCCCATACATCATAATATTTATGACCCAATCATTCAGCAATTTAGCCAATGCTCTAGCCTTTCTCCATGATTCGTATTTCTTCTCAAGCCATGACAATTTCTTTTCCTCAGAAATGTTCCTCGGATGCAACAACCATGATACTGAATAAGGCCTTCAGGAAGTAGCAGCGAAGTAAGTTTCCAAGGATCACCAGTAGTCGTTACAAGAGCATTCTCCTGACTTGAAGTGATGGAATCTGAAAGAATCTCTAACGGAAATATCACGACCCGTCAAAAGGGACACCTGTTTAGCAAAATCATGGCAGTCTTTGCACGCCCTGAGGTTCCTGAAAACCGTTATAGGAGCATTGCTCGGAGTGGATATGAGCCCAAATGCTATAGCAAGCCTCTCACTGTGGTCAAGAAGTTGAATTTTTGTCTCTGGCAAACTAGTTGACAGATCCTCTTCAGTTGAAAGGCCATTTTCATTTCGTCTAAAACAGTGACCGAATTCTTCCAACTTTGCATAGATATCTTCTGTCTGAGGATGGTTTTTATCACCCACCACAAAGCGGTGAACTTTACCCTTGACAATAATCCAGCTGCAGCTCAGCTCCTTCTTCAAATTTCTTTCCACCATAGCTCTTCTAACATCAGCTGCTTCTAGCCACTTCCCATCCGCAGCAAACAGGTTGAACAATAAGATATAACCAGCAATGTCATCTGGGTCCAGCCGAAGGAGATTTTCAGCTGCGACCTTCCCTAGCTGGATGTTTCTATAGGTCCAACACCCGCCCAATAAACATTTCCAACTCGTTGCGTCGGGGACAAAAGGCATACTCGTTATCAGCTCATGTGCTTCAAATAGAAATCCAGCACGAGAGTATCCATCTATCATACAATTGTAGTGATCAATATTTGGAGTGACATTATACTTGCCTTCCATTGAATCCAAATACTGCCTGCCCTCTGTAACCATACCTGAATGGCTACAGGCGGTTAAAATTGCAATGAAAGTGATTGCATTAGGTCTTTCTCCGCAGTCCTGCATTCTCTTGAAAAGTTGCAAAGCTTCAGTAGCATTGCCCTGATATGCATAACCGGCAATAATAGCAGTCCAAGCCACGACATCAGGATCTTCTATTGACTCAAAAGCTTGCCTAGCATAATTTAGTTTGCCGCATCTTGAATACATTGTAATCATTGCACTGTCTCCATGTTGGGGAGCGACCATATTTCTCTTTATTGCATCTGCATGCACTTGGGTTCCTGTACTAAAGTCTGCAAGTGCGGAGCAAGATTGGAAAATGCTTGTATATGTGAATGAATTTAATTCCACAGGTTTCCTTCTTAAGGATTCATAAGTTTTAAGGGCTTCTTCAAATTTACCATTTTGGCAATAGCCAGTAATCATAGCGCTCCAGGTAACGTCATTTGGTTCAATAATCCTCTTAAATGCTTTAGAAGCAGATTCAAAACTTGAACACTTTACATAGAAGTCCAGAAGAGGTGTTCCCACTGAAACTTCAGATTCCAGCCCAACTTTAACTACACAACCATGAATTTGTCTTCCGAAATTCAAGTCCAGTAAAGCTGCACATGCCTTGACAACAATCGAGAAAGCATATTCATCCAATTCAACACCTTCGGACACCATCCTGGAAAACAAAGTCAAAGCTTCCTTCTCTCTCCCAGCTTGACTGTACCCGACCATCAACCCTGTCCACGTCACAACATCTTTTTCACTCATTTGATCAAAAACGAGCTTAGCATCCTCCAAGGAACTGCATTTTGCATACATGTTGGAGATTCCCGTGTTAACAGAAACAGTTTTGCCCAGTCCACTCCGTATGGCATAAGAATGCATCTGTTCACCAAGCCCCAAATGGGATGGCTTTATCAAAGACTTTATGAGACTAGTATAGATAAATGAATTCGGTTTCACTCCCACCTCGAGCATATCTCTAAACAAACAAAAGGCTTTATGAAGTTGATCATACTTTACGTAAGCTGATATAATTGTACCCCAAGAAATCAAATTTCTCTCAAGCATTTCGTCGAAGACAATTTGTGCATCCACCAAGATCCCACACTCACAGTACATCCTGAGAATGGAATTTTCAAGAAAAACAGGCGAGCTCTTCGCTTCTTTTCGAACTTGTTCGTGAATCAACCTTCCATCAGGTAATGCTTGAAACTTCCCACATGTTTCAAACAGGCAAAGATACGAGTCAGGTCTAACGGAAATACCGGCCTCGTCCATTTGTCTGAGAAATTCACAAGCTTCACTGAGTTTCCCTTTTTTGGATAAAGAAACTAAATGAACATTCTCAACTTGGCCTTGTTTAATCTCAGGAGTTTTGAATGAAGATGGAGTGCATTTAAGCGAGAACCATGAAGGCATTTTAGTGAAATTCGAGAATTTGAAAGCTGGAACTTGGTCAGAAGCAATTACTTGTGAAGGATTAGAGTGTGGCGCCGTAGAACAATTTTGGACAATCATTTCCTCACTTAGAGCTTTCGATGAGTCACAAGCAAAGGTGCAATGATGAAAGCACCAGGGAGAAAACTTCGAAAAAGCTACGCAAAACTGTTTGCCGATCCGAGGCTTTAAACTTGTGGATGTAATGTTATGATTTTGATATTTTCGTAAATTAAATAATTTTTATATATTAAATAATTTTTAATGTGACTCCAAAACCAACAAGAAGTCGGGAGTTGGGACAGTAATCAGAAGTTACCAAAAACATCGTGGGCCTTGCTAAGTGTTTCACTAAACAGCTGTGAAAGATGCCTCGTATTAAGTTTAGCTTCGAGAGCCCGTGATGTTTTATGGTCAATTTTATACACACGGCAGAAGTCATGTAATATGATATTAACTATTTTTCATTTAGTTAGATGTCTGTTATGTAATACGGTATTTTAGTTTCATATTGTAGATCGAACGTGAAAGGACAAGAAACAAAGAAATGCGGAAATGCCTAATTTTGGTCTCTATAACTTCAAACGAGCTTTTCAAAGTCAAAACGGACGCGACTTTACTGCCGTCTTTACAGGAACTTGCTTTCCGAGACGTAGATAAAATTTTTCTATAGTTTTTTCAAAACGTAGGTTCTCTTTGATTCTTTTTTTACCTAATCGCCCATCTCCTTTCTCACCACCACCATTCTTGGCACTCTCTCTAAGAGTCTTCTCGTCTTTTTAACCCCTCAAACCTTTTCAACTTTCCCGCCGTTGTTACCATGCCAGTCACCTCTCCCCACACCCCTGAGGATTTCCCGTCACTGCCTTCCGACCCCTCCCATCCAACAAAAACTCCTCTGCCCCCAACTTTTGGTGCTGATTCTAGACCTCCGAAAACATGGAAGCAGGTTGTAGGGGACACTATAGCTTCCACGCTCTCTTACAAACCACCGACTGAAATTGAGGGGAAACTCATTGTCTGTCCAGATCTAGAAATGCTTCAGGAAGGAGCTAACTATTGGAAAACTACAATTGTCGGTTTTTTCTTAGACCAGCGACCAACTTTTCCTCTTATAATACATTGGGCAAATAAATTGTGGAAAAGCAGAGGTCTTGTTGATGTTTTAGTTTTAGAAGATAATTTAGTTATCTTCTCCTTCACCTCCATATCTGCAGCTAACAAAATATTAGAGAAGGGTCCATGGCACTTTGGGAGTCAACCCATTTTTTTGCGAATATGGCAACCTGGGCTGAAACTTGAAACTATAAAAATCCAGAATCTCTCTATTTGGATTAATTTCCATAACGTCCCCCTTAAGTATTGGACAACTCAAGGACTAAGTCAACTAGCAAGTTACATAGGGAAGCCTCTATGTATGGAGGAAAATACGACAACTAAAAAACTATTGGTTATGCACGTATCTACGTTAGCATTGAGCTTTCGAAAGACCTTCCCAATGAAATACCAATTATGAGGTTAGGAGATGGGAATCACTTATGGGTTCCTACCATTAGAGGCCACCTATGAAGAATCAATCAGCTCTATGGAAACCCACGAGTAAACTCTTTAAGACAGGTACTTACCGAGAGTTGATGAACCAAGAGGCTGATGACCTGTTGGATAGTAATCCTAACTCTAGTCGATTGAATGACTTAGAGAATAATAATTGTGATGAGGCAAGAATTGCTATTGTTAATGTAGAACCAAAACCAATGTTAAACAAGGATAGCCCTATGATGGATGAGGGTTCTTTAAAAATTTCTGATGATGCGGAAAATATTATACCTAACATAGCGCTGCATCCCCCCCTTCCCCCGCCCCCCAGTGTTTAGAGATATTAGTTGTTGCTGCAGATCCCCATCATGAAGAGACAAATTGCTCAAATGGTTCATCTCAAGAAAGTGAGCTAAAGCCAGAGGATACTTTAGCCTCCTCTCAGAACATATCCAAAGATGAAAACAGTGGTAACTCGCTTCCAGTCTCCAAAATAAAATCCCAACGAGGCAAAGATAAATGCCTCAAAATCACTTCTATTTGAATATGACTTTTTGGCTTGGAATGTTAGAGGAATAAACTGTCCCTCAAAACTATTAGCTCTAAAGGATTTTGTTTGGGGAGAAAAACCTCTACTACTTGGATTACTGGAAATAAAAGTTAGGTTGGTGAATTTGAATAAACTAAGCATTTTGGGTCCTCAATGGAGAATATTATCCAATCATAGCCATTATGTGTATGGAAGGATAATTGTATGTTTCAATTCAAAGGAAATTAAAATGGAGCTATTAGAAGCGAGTGAGCAGATCATGCACTTGCACATTTTACTACTGCAAGGAAATCTTGATTTGAATGTATCTTTCATAAACGCAAGCAACTTTGAGTTTCAGCATAGAGACCTTTGGAGCAACATCGGTCAGATTAGTGCCACTGTAAACAAACCTTGGCTTGTCTGTGGGGATTTCAACTCCACTCTTTATGCAGCTGAAGCTCCGGGTAACATTAGTCTGAGAAATTACTCCACATATCTGTGGGACTGTGTTGAATATATTAGATTGAATGACCTCAAATTCATTGGCCACTCTTTCACGTGGTCAAACAAGTAATGGGCTGGGTGGTTCATCAGGAAAAAACTTGATAAAACTCTTATTAATGATCTTTGGCTTCAACATCTTCCCAACAGTCTAGCAAACTTTATGGATCCTTTGTTCTCAGATCATACGCCTATTTTGGTTTCAAAATTGTCCACTCCTCCTGCAAATCATCATCCTTTCCGATTCAACAATTACTTAGTTAAGGATTCTGGTTTTGTTACTGCTTGCAGGGCAGGAGCTATGCTCAATGTTAAGGGGAAGGCCAAACAATTCTATTGTATACAGAAATTAAAACTTATCAAGCAAAAGCTAAAGTTTATGAACTCATCCAAAGGGCCTACTGCTGAAGCTGTCAATAATACTAGAATGGAATTGGCGAGGGTGCAAACTTTATTATCCTCCAATCCTGAGATCTATACTCTAATCGAGCAAGAGAAACATGCTCTCTCCAACTATCTTCAGGCCATTAATAATCATTCCTCCCTTTTGCAGCAGCGTGCTAGGGTGAACTGGTTACAGGATGGGGACAGATGCACACAAGTTTTCTTCCATTCGATACTTGCTAGGAACAACTGCAACAAAATCTTTTCAATCTCTTCTCATACTGGAGGTATCATCACGAAACCAAAGGAGATACAAGAAGAAGGCTTCAGATTCTTTAGCGCTTCCCTTGGCACAGAAGCATTAACAATTGTTTCTACTGAAGATCTCCAACACCTTAATCTGCAACAAGTTTCTCATTCAACTTTTACTCTCTTAACCAAGCCAGTGGAGGATAGTGAGATTGAGAAATGCGCTTTTGAACATAATGGTAAGAAGGCCCCAGGCTATCCAAGAATTCTTCAGAAATGGGGTTCTTCTCAAGGAAATCAACAAAACCTTCTTATGCTTGATTTCCAAAGGCTCAAATCCAATAAGCTTCGCAGACTACCGTCCCATTTCTTGTGCCAATTTCCTATATAAGATGATCTTAAAAATTCTGGCAGCTAGACTGAAGAAAGCTCTTACTCCTTTAATAAATAAAAATCAAAGTGCTTTCTTGTCGGATAGATACATTGGTGGTAATATACTTATTGTTCAAGAATTGCTGAAGGGTTACTGTAACATCCCGTTACCGATGTGAGGGCATATCGGTAATTTGGACGAGTGAGCAGTGAGTGCATTCATAATTAGT
>JANIPM010000003.1:15882563-15903263 GCA_027478405.1 Erythroxylum cassinoides
ATAGAATTTCTCGGTTGGTCAAAGATGGACCTTTGAGTCCATTGAAAGTGGAGGCACTACCAACCTGTGAATCCTGTCTAGAAGGCAAAATGACTAAGAGGCTTTTTTCCTTTAAAAGGTAATAGGGCCAATGATGTTTTAAAACTCATTCATTCTGATTTGTGTGGCCCAATAAGTGTCCAAGCTAGGGGTGGTTTTGAGTATTTTGTGACTTTCACAGATGATTACTCAAGGAATGGATATATTTACCTATTGCGCCGTAAGTCTGAATGCTTTGAAAAAAATCAAATTATTTAAGCAGAAACGGAGAAGCAACATGGAAAATATATCAAGTCACTACAATCTGATCGTGGTAGCGAATATCTCTTTAGGGAATTCATTGCTTATTTATCAGAACAAGGAATTACTTCACAATTGTCTGTACCTAGTATGCCACAACAGAATGGTGTAGCAGAAAGGAGAAATAGGACGCTTATGGAAATGGTTAGTTCAATGATGAGTTATTCAGATTTCCCAATTTCTTTATGAGGATATGCAATTGAAACAGCATCATACATTCTGAATTTAGTTCCTTCTAAGTTAGTACCTACAGAATTGTGGACTGGACGTAAGCCTAGTCTAAGACATGTTCGGATGTGGGGCTGCCCAGCCCATGTGCTTAAAGGGAAAAGAGATAAGTTGGAATCCAAATCAGAGTTATGCTTCTTTATTGGATATCATAGAGGAACGAAAGGTGGTTTATTTTATAGTCCTAAGGATAAGAAGATCATTGTTAGCACCAATGTACATTATCTTGAGGAGGACTATATTGTAAACCATATTCCCAAAAGTCAATTAGCCTTGTGTGAGTTGAGAGGAGAAAACATACCAGCTAGAACATTTCCAACAGAACGTGAACCTGCACCATTCTTGATCGGAGTTGACATTCCATTGCCTTGTTATAGTGGGAGAAATGTTAGTGGACCAACAGATCAACATCTACCCCAACAGTCAGTTCCTAATATTTCACTACAGTTCGATAGTAGTGGGAGTTCTGTTGGGATTGAAATAGCAGCTATTGATCCAAAAATCCAAGAACAAAAAGTAGGAGCCCTTGAGATTTCATTGTTTGTGGGTAATGAAGGACATGTTTAGGTTCTAGACCATGACCAGGACGTGGTCCCACTAGTCATCGACTTGCCGGCCTTACAGCCACAGCCAGATGAAGTTGTGGCTGGACAACCTGTAGTACTTCATCGTAGTGGAAGAATGAGACGACTAACGGTTCGATATACACTTTTGGGAGAAGCATTTGACAGAATCCTTAAAGAAGTGAATACTGAACCAGTACGTTACGACGATGCACTACAAGATAAAGATGCTGATAAATGGCTTATAACTACGAAATCTGAGATGGAGTCTATGTACTTTAATCAAGTCTGGGAACTTGTAGAACCACCTGAAGGGGTTAAACCCATCGGATGTAAGTGGATCTATAAGAAAAAGGGGGTGTAGATGGTAAAGTACAAACTTATAAGGCGAGGCTTGTTGCGAAAGGGTATACTAAAAAAGAAGGGATCAATTATAAGGAAACTTTTTTTCCAGTAGCCATGCTTAAGTCTATTAGAACTCTTCTATCCATTGCAGTTCATTTGGATTACGAAATTTGACAAATAGATGTCAAGACGGCTTTCCTAAATGGAAGTCTTAATGAATGCATCTATATGAAGCAACCAAAGGATATCATTGCTAATGGCCAAGAACATTTGCTATGCAAAATTAATAGGTCCATTTATGGACTTAAACAGGCATCAAGGTCTTGGAATATTTGTTTTGACCAGTTGATCAGAACTTTTGGTTTTGATCAATGTCATGATGAGTTTTGTGTGTATAAGAAGTGGAATGGTAAGAAGGTAGTGTTTCTAGTATTATATGTGGATGATATTATGCTTATAGGAAATTGTGTAGGTATGTTGATTTCTGTCAAGCACTGGCTGTTTGAGCGTTTTGATATGAAGGACTTGAGAGAAGCTGCTCATATTCTTGGGATCAAGCTTATGCGAGATCGCAAGAAAAGGATGATTGTCTTGTCACAGACACTTTATATTGATACTATTCTTGCTCATTTCAACATGCAGAATTCCAAGAAGGGTTTTCTTCCTTACAGATGTGGAATCACTCTATCTAAGGATCAATGTCCTAAGACATTTGAAGAGATAGAGAGCATGAAGGCAGTTCCTTATGCTTTTTAAGTAGGAAGCCTCATGTATGCAATGTTGTGTACTAGACCTGATGTTTATTTTGCTGTTGGCATAGCTAGCAGATATCAGTCTAACCCTGCGCGAGAACATTGGAATGTAGTCAAACATATAATCAAGTACTTAAAAAGAACTAAAGATTATAAATTGGTTTACCAGTCAGAAGATCTTGTACCCATAGGTTATACAGATTTAGACTTTCAGTCTAACAAGGACTCTCGGAAATCTACCTCAGGAAATGTTTTTGTCCTGGGAGGTGGAGCCATAAGTTAGAGGAGTAATAAGCAAACTTGTGTTACAAACTCCACCATGGAAGCTGAATATGTGGGAGTCTCTGAGGCAGCCAACGAAGCAGTATGACTTAGGAACTTCCTAATGGATCTGGGTGTGGTTTCAGCAGTTCAATCGCCTATTACACTTTATTATGAGAATAGTGGGGCAGTTGTATACTCGAAGGAGCCACGGAGCTCTAAAAGGGCAAAACACATTGAGCGGAAGTATCATTTGATACAAGACATAGTTACAAGGGGTGATATGATGATGATGAAGATTGCATCAAAAAACAACCTGGCTAATCCTTTTACAAAGAGCTTACTATCAAAGACTTTTGATAGTCATGTGGAAGGAATGAGAGTTAAAATAATAGATGCATAGTTATTAGTCTAAGTGGGAGATTGATAGGTATATACTATTAACCATGCAAATGTAATAGTATAGTCTTTGGATTTTTTCATTGAACAATTATTTAATTGTATTCAATTGGAGATTTGCATAATATGAATATGTGTTAGTACATTTTGAATGTATCTAACTGGACCGAGTTGAGAATGGTTGCTTTATACTGACTATTAAAACATATTCTTAAGGACATGAGAAATAAGATTTATGTTCTTAATCTTGATTTAGTTAATATGAGCAAATATACACTGTCTTGTGCTTTAATTCATTAAAGAGTGAGTTTCAATTATCGGGACAATAATACTTGGTGAATTGGGCAAAGGCATTTTGTATTTATGAAATATTAATTAATGATGGAATCCATGTCTCGGTATAGAGAATGATGATGCACTTTAAGTAAGCTTATAAGGTTTCATTGTGTAAACCCTGCAGGTGGATTTTTAATCCGACACATGAAATAAGTTGAGCGACAATCTTAAAGATTAAAATTGTTATTTAAATAAATTGTCAGTAATTTATTTTATTTGACAAGCATCTGTAATCTTAACATGGGGAACATAATTTATTATGTTGTGGAAAGTTAAAATTAATAAGGAGTTCAATCATAAATTTTTAGTGGAATAATTTATGATTAATTATAATAAGAATATACTGGTCCTGTATAGATTCTTATTATAATTTTAGTCTTATTAATTTTTTCCTGCGGTCCCTGTCGTGCCTTAATTGTTTGGACCATACGTGTGTTATTTGTAATTTAAATAAGCAACAGATTATTTTAAATTAAATAGAAAATCTGTTGATTTGAATTACAAACCGCATGATAGATAAACAGTGTAATCTTAGTGGTTACTTCTTATGCGGAAAGGAGAGTCCTCTATATATATGTGCCTTTCTTCCCATCGAAGAGGCATCGATTAGAAACATAAGAGAGAAAACATAAACTCTCTTGAAAACTCTCTGAAAAACACAAGATACTTTCTTTCTGCCCACCCAGAAACAAGGGTTTGAGAAACGATTAAGGTTACACGACAGAAGATTGTAAGGAGAAGAGGATTTGCGGAAAGAAGATCAGTTAGCGATTTCGTTCTTCAACAGGTTTGTCTTGTTTCGATTCTTCTGATTGGTTTGCCTATATCTATATTTCTGATTCTGGATTGCTTCCGCTGTGGATATTGTTGATTCCATCAGATGTTTCTAGTCTTCGATGTGAAGTTTGTGAACTAGCAAAAAGCCATCGTGCATCATTTCCATCTAGTATGAATAAAAGTTTGACTCCTTTTATGCTTATACACTCTGATGTTTGGGGTCCATCCAAAGTAGATAGCTTAGTTGGATCTCGCTGGTTTGTAACTTTTATCGATGATTGTACGAGGATGACATGGGTTTGCTTGATGAAAACTAAAGGTGAAGTAAATATGTTGTTTCAAAACTTCCACAAATTGATTTCTACTCAATACAATGCACAGGTGAAAGTTTTACGTAGTGATAATGAAGGTGAGTATTTAAGCTATGAACTTTAACAATACTTGAGAACAAAAGGAATCCTTCATCAATCTACTTGTCCTAACACACCCCAACATAATGGGGTGGCTGAGAGAAAGAATTGTCACTTATTAGAGGTTATTCGAGCACTCTTGATAGAAGCTCATATGCCATTATTCTACTGGGTAGAAGCACTCACCACTGCAACATATTTGATTAATCGGCTTCCTTATAGTACTATAGACTATCAAACACCATTTGAAGCTCTCTCTAAAATGGGGATGAAATAAATGGTCCCAAATCTAAATCCTCATGTTTTTTGTTATGTCGCATATGTACACCTTCACAAATAGTAACGTAATAAATTAGAGCCTCGTGCTTTAAGCTGTGTCTTTGTAGGATATGCTACTCATCAGAAACGGTACCAATGCTATCATCCTCCCACTCAACAAATGTTTGTTACATTTGATATGGTATTTCATGAGGAATCTATTTACTTTCCTTTCAAGCCAGATCTTCAGGGGGAGAGCAATGAGGAAGTTCTATCTCTTGATCATAATATTCACATATTTGAATCTACAGATGTGATTGAAAATTGAGAATTAGAAAGTAACTGAGAATTGGAAGATAACAAGGATTTATTTAAACAAGTGGATTTGGGAGGTGATGAACCACGAGCAATTGATGTCACACAAGTAACGGAGCCGAAAGCAACTGATGCAGCACGAGAAGTAATAGTACCAAACCAATCGCTGTCAACCGAGAATGCCCATGAACTATCTAGACAATAACTACCTTCAAGACACAACAGGGGTATTTCCAAACCCACATATGAACCTGAAATTTCTAGTAAGGTTAAATACCCAATGAGCCATTATGTGTCTAACCATCAATTGTCAGAATCAAATCAATCATTCATAAATCAATTACCTACTGTAGCTATTCCTAATAGTATGCAGGAAGCCTTACGTGATCCGAGATGGAAAGCGGTCATGAATAAGGAAATGAAATCCTTGATTAAAAATAATACTTGGGAGCTTGATGACTGTCCACTAGGAAAGAAAACCGTTGGATGTTGATGAGTATATACTATCAAATTCAAGGTTGATGGCACGATTGAGCAGTTTAAAGCAAGGTTGGTGGCCAAGGGATATACTCAAACCTATGGAATTGAATATACTGAGACTTTTTCACCAATCTAAAATCAACACAATTCGAGTTTTGTTATCCCTAACTGCAAATTTGGATTGGCCATTACATCAATTTGACGTAAAAAAATGTCTTTTTACATGGAGAATTATTAGCAAAAGTTTATATGGATCTTCGTTCAAGATGTAAGGTACCTAAAGCATATAGTCATAAAGTGTGAAAATTAAAAAAATCATTGTATGGGCTAAAGCAATCTCCAAGGGCCTGGTTTGGGAGATTTACAAAGGCTATGGTATCTTGTGGTTATACTTAAAGCAATGCAGATTACACTTTGTTCATAAAGAAACGACAAGATAAAATTACAACTCTCATTGTATACATTGATGACATGGTGGTGACTAGAAATGATCCCAATGAAAGGAAAGCACTTCAAGATTATTTATCTCAAGAGTTTGAAGGATCTTGTTTCTTTGAAGTTTTTCCTTGGAATTGAAGTTTCGAGATCATCTAAGGGTATTTTCTTATCTCAACGAAAATATACTTTAGATTTGTTAAATGAAACCGGTATGTCAGCTTGTGAACCAATTGATGCACCTCTGGAAGAGGGACTGAAGTTATTTGTTGAACCAAATCAAGTTCCAGTTGATAAAGGGAGATACCAAAGACTTGTTGGAAGATTGATGCACCTAGCACACACAAGGCCAGATCTTGCTTACGCCTTGAGTTTTATAAGTCAATTCATGCATAATCCTGGAGAACAACACATGAAGATAGTTATGCGCATTTTAAGGTGAAATCTGCTCCAGGGTAGGGAATCTTATTCAGAAAAAATGCAAACCATATAAATGCTGAAGCATATACTGATGCAGATTGGACTGGATCTATAGATGATAGAAGGTCCACTTCCGGTTATTTTACTTTTGTGGGAGGCAACCTTGTTACTTGGAGGAGCAAGAAACAAAATGTTGTTGCCCGGTCAAGTGCAGAGGCATGGCGCTTGGACTATGTGAACTTTTATGGCTCAAGCTTCTCCTATCATATTTGGGTTATTCGTCGACACAACCTCTTCGACTACATTGTAATAACAAGGTTGCTTGTGATATTGCTCATAATCCAGTACAGCATGATTGTACCAAACATATGGAAGTTGATAGGTTCTTCATCAAAGAGAAATTGGATGAGAAAATATTGGAGTTGCCTAAAATTAGATCAGAGGATCAACTAGCAGTTATTCTTACTAAAGAAGTGTTAAGTCAAAATTTCTCTAAGTTCATAAGTAAGTTGGGCACGTTTGATATCCATGCACCAACTTAGGGGGAGTGATGAAGCATTTAAGAGATTTGATTGTACGCCTTTTCTGAGATTCTTTGTAAAATATGAAACTATAAATTAGGAGCTTGATTGTAGGATCTTTAGCTAAAAGATCGTTGTCAACATACTGATAAATACCCCTGTATTCTGATTATTTCAGTATCTCAATAAAAATTCATTCCTTTTCTTCTTATTTTCAACTTGGTATCAGAGCAAGGTTCCGACTTAGGACCATGAGCAAACCAGAAGTTGAAACTTCTGGGACTAAGTCAGTTCCGATTCTTGTTCAAGCTGAAAATTCCTCCTTTAATGCTGGAATTATTCTCAATGAAACAAACTATGATATGTGGTCTCAGATCATGGAGATGCATATTGCCGAAAAGGAAAAACTTTCGTTCATCCGAGGAAAGTCACAACCTCCTACAGAAAAGGATGAAGGCTACGAGAAATGGTATGCTGATAATCAGAAAGTTAAGAGATGGTTGTTGATGTCTATGACTCCTGATATTATGAAGCGATATATCCGCTTGCCTACTGCTCGAGATATTTGGAAAGCTCTATCAAAGGCCTTTTACGATGGAGCTGATGAATTACAGGTTTTTGCTTTGAATCAAAGGGCATTTTCTGCCAAACAAAATGGTAGATCACTTTCTATTTATTACGGGGAACTAACTGAAATTTTCAGTGAATTGGATCATCGTGACAAAGTGATTATGGAGAGTGAGAACGATGTCACATCTTATTATAAATCAATTCAGCGGCAAAGGGTGCATATTTTTCTTGCTGGTTTAGACAATGAATTTGAACAAGTTCGTGGGGAAATATTGAGAAAGGAGCCAGTTCCTGAATTAGAAGAGTGTTACTCACTAGTTCGTCGTGAATCTATTCGGCATGCAACCATGAATACAGAACTTGAAAAGGGCGAAGCTTCAGCCTTCGTGAGTAGAAACAAATCCAACCAAAAAGATCGAGTGAAGCCCAATCAATCAAAGAAATCTACCTTCAAATGTACTCACTGTGATCAATCTGGTCATACAAAAGATCGGTGTTTCGAACTTGTCGGGTACCCAGAATGGTGGGATCACACCCGTGATTCAAGGAAAAGGCACTCAGATAAAGCCTCTGTTGCTGCAACAACAAACACGGAAATAAACGTAGATGTCGCTGCTGCAAAATCTTCGGCCTTAGTTGCAACAGGAGGTAACGATGGTAAGGCTTTAAATTCATATATACCTGTTTCTAATAGTACGTGGATAATTGATTCCGGTGCAACGGATCATATGACATTTGATTCTAGACAGGTTTCACCACTTAAATCCTCTTCACAAAAATTTATTTCCACTGCCAATGGTTCCTCAGCTCCTGTCATTGGGGAAGGGTCCTTGTCTCTGAACAAAACTTTAAATTTGGATTCTGTTCTAGTTGTACCCTCTTTGGATTATAATCTTTTGTCTGTCTCTCAAATTACTGCCACTTTATCTTGTGTTGTGATTTTTTGGCCTGAGTATTGTGTGTTTAAGGACATTCGAACGAGGCGGACGATTGGTTATGGTACTAAACGGGGAAAGTTGTATTACTTGGATCTAGAGGAACGCAGCTCAAATAAATTGCATCAGGCATTAGCAGTGGACAGTTCAGAAGAAAAAGGAGGGAATTCAGATGTTTGGTTATGGCATCGACGTCTAGGACATACTTCTTTTGGCTATCTTAAAAGGTTATTTCCTAGATTATTTACAAACCTTGATGTTTCTAGTCTTCGATGTGAAGTTTGTGAACTTGCAAAAAGCCATCGTGCATCGTTTCCATCTAGTATGAATAAAAGTTTGACTCCTTTTATGCTCATACACTCTGATGTTTGGGGTCCATCCAAAGTAGATAGCTTAGGTGGATCTCGCTGGTTTGTAACTTTTATAGATGATTGTACGAGGATGACGTGGGTTTGCTTGATGAAAACTAAAGGTGAAGTAAATATGTTGTTTCAAAACTTCCACAAAATGATTTCTACTCAATACAATGCACATGTGAAAGTTTTACGTAGTGATAATGGAGGTGAGTATTTAAGCCATGAACTTCAACAATACTTGAGAACAAAAGGAATCCTTCATCAAACTACTTGTCCTAACACACCCCAACAGAATGGGGTGGCTGAGAGAAAAAATCGTCACTTATTAGAGGTTATTCGAGCGCTCTTGATAGAAGCTCATATGCCATTATTCTACTGGGGAGAAGCACTCACTACTGCAACATATTTGATTAATCGACTTCCTTGTAGTACTATTGACTATCAAACGCCGTTTGAATATCTCTCAAAAATGGGGATGGAATCAATGGTCCCAAATCTGAATCCTCATGTTTTTGGTTGTGTCGCATACGTACACCTTCACAAGCAGCAACGTAATAAATTAGAGCCTCGTGCTTTACGTTGTGTCTTTGTAGGATATGCTACTCATCAGAAAGGGTACCGATGCTATCATCCTCCCACTCGACAGATGTTTGTTACATTTGATGTAGTATTTCACGAGGACTCTATGTACTTTCCTTTCAAGCTAGATCTTCAGGGGGAGAGCAACGAGGAAGTTCTACCTCTTGATTATGATATTCACATATTTGAATCTATAGATGTGACTGAAAACCGAGAATTGGAAAGTAACCAAGAATTGGAAGATAACATGGACTTATTTGAACAAGTGGATTTGGAAGGTAATGAATCACAAGCAATTGATGTCACCCAAGCAGCGGAGCCAAAAGCAACTGATGCGGCACAAGTAGTACCAAACCAATCGCCGTCGACCGAGGATGTCCTTAAACTATCTAGACGACAACTACCTTCAAGACACAACAGAGGTATTTCCAAACCCACATATGAACCTGAAATTTCTAGTAAGGTTAAATATCCAATGAGTCATTATGTGTCTAACCATCAATTGTCAGAATCAAATCAATCATTCATAAATCAATTATCTACTGTAGCTATTCCTAACAGTGTGCAGGAAGCCTTGGGTGATCCTAGATGGAAAGCAGCTATGAATGAGGAAATGAAATCCTTGATTAAAAATAATACTTGGGAGCTTGTTGACTGTCCACCAGGAAAGAAAACCGTTGGATGTCGATGGGTATATACTATCAAATTCAAGGCTGACGGCACGATTGAGCGGTTTAAAGCGCGGTTGGTGGCCAAGGGATATACTCAAACCTATGGGATTGACTATACTGAGACTTTTGCACCAGTCGCTAAAATCAACACAGTTCGAGTTTTGTTATCCCTAGCTGCAAATTTGGATTGGCCATTACATCAATTTGATGTAAAAAATGCTTTTTTACATGGAGAATTATTAGAAGAAGTTTATATGGATCTCCCTCCGGGATGTACGGTACCTGAAGCATACAATCATAAAGTGTGCAAATTAAAAAAATCATTGTATGGCCTAAAGCAATCTCCAAGGGCTTGGTTTGGGAGATTTACAAAGGCTATGGTATCTTGTGGTTATACTCAAAGCAATGCAGATCACACTTTGTTCATAAAGAAACGACAAGATAAAATTACTGCTCTCATTGTATACGTTGATGACATGGTGGTGACTGGAAATGATCCCGATGAAAGGAAAGCACTTCAAGATTATTTATCTCAAGAATTTGAAATGAAGGATCTTGGTTCTTTGAAGTTTTTCCTCGGAATTGAAGTTTCAAGATCATCTAAGGGTATTTTCTTGTCTCAACGAAAATATACTTTGGATTTGTTAAATGAAACCGGTATGTCAGCTTGTGAACCAGTTGATGCACCTCTTGAAGAGGGACTGAAGTTATTTGTTGAACCAAATCAAGTTCCAGTTGATAAAGGGAGATACCAAAGACTTGTTGGAAGATTGATGTACCTAGCACACACAAGGCCAGATCTTGCTTATGCCTTGAGTGTTGTAAGTCAATTTATGCATAATCCTGGAGAACAACACATGAAGGCAGTTATGCGTATTTTGAGGTACTTGAAATCTGCTCCAGGGAAGGGAATCTTATTCAGAAAAAATGCAGACCATCTGAATGTTGAAGCATATACTGATGCAGATTGGGCTGGATCTATAGATGATAGAAGGTCCACTTCTGGTTATTTTACCTTTGTGGGAGGCAACCTTGTTACTTGGAGGAGCAAGAAACAAAATGTTGTTGCTCGGTCAAGTGCAGAGGCAGAATTTAGAGGTATGGCGCTTGGATTATGTGAACTTTTATGGCTCAAGCTTCTCTTATCAGATTTGGGTTATTCGCCGACACAACCTCTTCGACTACATTGTGATAGCAAGGCTACTTGTGATATTGCTCATAATCCGATACAGCATGACCGTACCAAGCATGTGAAAGTTGATAGGTTCTTCATCAAAGAGAAATTCGATGAGAAAGTATTGGAATTGCCTAAAATTAGATCAGAGGATCAACTAACAGATATTCTTATTAAGGCAGTGTCAAGTCAAAATTTTTCTAAGTTCATAAGTAAGTTAGGCATGTTTGATATCCATGCACCAACTTAAGGGGAGTGACGAAGGATTTAAGATTTGATTTGTTTTCAAAGATTTGATTCTTTGTAAAATAAGAAATCATAAATTAGGAGCTTGATTGTAGGATCTTTAGCTAAAAGATCGTTGTCAACATACTGATAAATCTTTAGCTAAAAGATCGTTGTCAACATACTGATAAATACCCCTGTATTCAGATTATTTCTGCATCTCAATAAAAATTCATTCCTTTCTTCTTATTTTCAACTCTATCTTTTTCACCCCTTCCCTTCTCTTGTGTTTTGTTGGTGATGTTTTCACCCCTTTTTCTCGATCGAGTAAAAGGATCCAATCACGTAGAAAGAACTGAACAAGAAAGCTTATGAGATGAAAAATACAGTTGGTATTAAGCTTGTTAATACTCAACTTCCAGTTAAAGCGGATCATAAAAGCTAAAACAGTCCATCATAGAGAATCCCTTGGAACAAATTACATGCTATTCATTCAAGAACCTTATGAGATACACTGCGAAGTGATTATTTACAGAAGGTCAAACTTAAGGTATGGAAGAGTCATGTTTCATGGGTCATGGGTGTACTTTCTGGATAAGCCAGTTTTACTGAGCTCCGCTTTGATACTCTGGATGGCAGAATTCCCCTCCGAGATCGTCACAAGCTTCTTCCAAGAACACCCTGTCACAAAGTCACACGTCTGATCAATTGTATATCCACCATTTTCAATGAGTCGCAATCAAACCTTATATGGGATTTAGAGATCCTACGTCTTGGGGCCATCATACTCTAGATATTCTCTGTCGTATAGCTCTGAAGTTACGTTAGACACAGTGGTTCTTGCCTCGGACTCCGGCTTAACTTCTGGGTACATTTCGACGGCACAAGCGTCCCCTCCTACAGTCTCACAAGCCTCAGCCGGAAAAACACTGAGATGGGA
The DNA here is from genome assembly GCA_027478405.1 of Erythroxylum cassinoides. NCBI lineage: Eukaryota > Viridiplantae > Streptophyta > Magnoliopsida > Malpighiales > Erythroxylaceae > Erythroxylum > Erythroxylum cassinoides. The sequence goes on from JANIPM010000003.1 coordinate 15,894,853, forward strand.
CATACAAAACGGAATATCATTTGATCTCGTATCGTATTTTGTAATCATATAGGAATTTCAAAGCCGACAATTTTCAAGAGATCTTACGATGTCACGGAGCTGTAATCAACAGTAGAAGGGTCATATGATGCAGCTCCACTTGCCTTGATTGAGGAAATTTTGCAAGTCTGCAACTTTGGAAAGGAACTCCTTGACAAAGCTGAGATATTTTTGGGTGCAAGAGTAGAGACGAACGGTGATGGAAGGTGCAAGACTACCTGCATTGTGTGGTAATGGAGTAGAATCGATGTCTGAAGAGAGAAGTCAAATGAGAGATGGCTGTATAATATTATAAAGACCAATAACAGATAAGGTTTCAAAGATATTTGTTTGAAACAAAGGATAAGGCTTTAGCTGCAGTCTGTCTAAAGATGTGGTGGGAATGGTATCTGGGTATTTTGGCCCTCCTTTTAAGAAAAATGAGTAGTGACACACTGAGCAAATTTGTAAATATATATGTAGATTATTTATTTTAAATAAATTATTTAATACTCGAAATTAGATGAAAAATCAATAAAGTGTTTTTCTTTTTCTGAAGAGAGAGCCATTCTGCTTTGTTTTCCTTTCCTTTTTTTTTTTTGGATTAATATTACATTGGATGTATAAACACTAAAGCATTATCATTTTCTCATAAGACCACAAGCAACGTTGAATCGTGAATTGAGCAACTGAGTACGGCCATTCTCAGCTTGAGTTTGTAAAAAGCACAATGCTTGTGAAAATTCTGAGACAAACCATAAACGTCTATGGAAGAGACTGCACAAACCAATTTGCTGATATCCAACTGAACTATGTGTTCAAGCTAAGTTGAGGCTAAGAAATACAGGAATTTGGACAATAAGAAGCCACCAGGTTACATGAATACCAAGAAGAAGAATAAATGGTTTGGTTAGCCTCTTTGACCGAGACCAAAATGGGACAGGAGGGAGTAGTTAGCAGGGAGGTATAGTCGGAGGATCACAACTGTAAGGGGGAAATTGACAATAAATCTATTGCTGGGATGTTTCCTTCTAGTTTTAACCCATCCAATTGGAGTCATATGATGCTTTTGGCCCCAAATGCATGACCAATTAGATCTCTCAAAACATCCCCACCACATTGCTTTCTCCAGTCCAGACTTTTCATGGCCTAGTAGTATGTACATAACTTATCAGTAGACTCAGCTTATACGAACTCAACAGCAGGAGTATGGAGGGGACCTGCCAAGCCAAGCATTTTTCTGCAAGTAAAGACAAACAAGAGTCTTATTAGCAGGGCCACGCTCCATTAACTCGAGCCCTGAAATCACTCCTAAATGCGACAAGCAACATAAAAAGGTAAAATGATTGCATCGAATGAGAAAAAAGATAAGGTAGAAAGATATTGAGAAAATTTAGATCCAGTCAACACTTTTTTTTGGCTGGTCTTGACTAGTTCTCGCCCAAGTAGACCAGGGGCCTTTGACATAAATATTTAGGGAGATGTCCTGAACTTGGTCCTGGTAGCCTATGATTGAAGTGAAAAATAAGATGACAACCTAGTACAGTTAAGCAAAAGAGCAAATTCATCTCTTCAGAACCAAAAGGCAGAAGATGATGCACAGCTAGTCTTGCTAGATTAATGCTGTTCTCTTCTGGTGCTTCTCTAGCTCTCAGACAGGGAACTTGGTTCTCATCTTCATCGTTGAATAAACAAGCAGGCAAAGTAACACTTAGTTTGCAACATGAAAAAGGTTTAGCATGAAAGACAGTGACATGCCAACACGTTCTTGCAAGCATTTGACAGATATTCATTACTCTTTATCTCCATTAAAGTGAGAAAGTTTGAAAGCCCATGCCAATGATAGCAGTTCTTAACCCTAGAGGATAAAAAGAGAAGTGAAATGATTTTGAAAGGTTAAATAAAAGAACCTTTAATCCCAAAAAAGTTGTGTCCAAATAAAGACAGCCAACAAACCCCACTATAATTAATAGAGAATGCAATAATGTAGATGTCCCATGTACTGATAAAACTGTTATCATCTAAAGTTGGTGATTTCTTTTTTCTTTTTCTTTTTTTCAGTTACAACGGTCCTCATGCTTAGAACACCATCCAAATTCAGCAGGCGGTGACCAAACATAAAGCCAACTTCTACAGACACCACACCAGTACCTCTCCCAAGCAAATCAATAGGAAACATATCGAATTTACTTACATTTGTATCAAAAACTGTGCAATTGGGATAGCATGGGAACAAGCTCATCACTTGAAGGTCTATCAGCAGGCAGTTCTGATAGGCAAACCACAGCAATTCTCACTGCCATAAGCATCTCATCTTCTTCACCTTCTTCACCAAGTATACTCTTGTCCAGTGCTTCCCGCGCCTCCCCAGCTTGCTGCAAATGACGAAGCCAACGACCTAAACTACCCCCACTAGCTGCTTCTCCAAAGAATGGATCAGTAGGGTCCCTTCCAGTTAACAGAACACCTAATATCATCCCGAAGCTGAAAATGTCACTCTTATCCGTGTACCTGTCGAAATTGAACCGTTTTGGTTTTGTAACAGCATATAAGCAATACTACTTGCCGACTAAATACTAACCAATAAAGGAGTAAAGCATATCGCTTGAAAAAGCTTTTCGCAGCTAGTGTAGCTTTCCAGTTATAAGCTGACGGCAAATCAATCTTAACAGGGGGGGAAAAAAATTGCATGTCTGTCTTTGAGATTCTTTTTATTCAAGTTTTAGCCAGATGAACTGGGATTTTTATTTTCAAAAAAGAAGGATCGGCACTTGAAAGGGGTATAACGATGCACAAGGTATACGATGGAAGTCTCATGGGTCATTAAACAGTTGAAGCACATGCAATATCAACGAAATCAGAAGTTAATAAGAAAATGCTGAATTCATCAACAATATCAAGACTATGCACAGGAAACCTTGAATTACCTGCCATTTTGGAAACACTCAGGAGCGCTATAGCCAGCAGCAGCCCTGTCCAAATTAGGCATGAGCTTAGCCAACCCGCAATCCGCCAATCTTGGTTCAAACTCAGCGTCCAACATAACATTTGTAGGCTTCAAATTATAATGCAAAATTTGAGACATGCATTCGAAATGAAGATAACGAAGCCCCTTAATAATCCCAACTGCAATCCGAAGCCGCACTTCCCAACCAAGCTGCAACTGATTCTCTCTTACCCTGTTCATTGCATCATCAAGGCTCCCAGTTGGCATGTAATCATAAACCAAAGAGAACCTATCAGATTCCCTAACATATGCCCGTAAACTCATTAGATTCCGATGTCTCAAGCTTGCAAGCATTTCAAGCTCTTGCTGTGTCCGTCTCTTGACAGACTTGCTCTGCGTCTCAGGATAACCAGTTTCAAAGGGTTCAAGCCTCTTCACAGCAATGGTGAGTCCATTGTCCAGAACTGTCCTGTAGTACTTACCATTGGTGCTGGATCCCAGCAGCCGGTTCTCAGTCAGAAGAGCTGATTGAAGAGTTTTGGGGTCGATTTTGGGAGAAAAGATTACAGGGCCTTTAAGGATTGGTGTTCGGTTCATGTACAGAACAAAGCTACGGATTAAACGGACTGCAAATGCAAAAAGAATGGAACCTGATAAACCGGTTAATACTCCTAAAATAACACTGAGAAGGATTCGTTTGAGTCCATTATTGAAACTGGGACGTGTAGAAGGAGAAGGTGAAGAAGGCAGCGTAGACAAGCGTCGTCTGATTCTATTTCTACTTCTTTGTTGACACTCTACCGGTTTGTGGAGAAAGAAAAGAATGAACAAAAGTAGAACTATGGCTTTCCAGCTGACTACTGTGCTGTACCTTCTTTTCTCCATAGCAGTGTAATATTCCACAAGCCTGAAAATCTTATCGCAAATCAACAAGGACGAGGCTCAAAGAATCCTCATTGCTCACATCCTCGACTAGTAACAGAGGAGCTCTAAAAATCACAACTTTGTCTTTGAATAGAAGGGGAAGCTTCAAGCGCTTAATATCAAGAGCTGGTAAGACATTCAAAATCGAACTTCAACTCGAAATCTTCTCAAGAAAGACACAAAGAATCAATCATATAGTCACCATATCCCATCCTGCAACTAGTCCCTCTCTGTTCTAGATGACTCTGACACCCACAAAATCGAATCTCCAAGCTTTCACACACAAAAAAGACTGCACTTGGTTAAGTCACACTCTCACTCACCGAAACGACGATGACCCAAAGACTAAAACATATCAACCACATTCCTCTAAAAATCAAAGCTTTACTTTCTTCTTAACAACTTCTTCAAAGTCAGAGAAGTGGGTCATGGTCTTAATCTAGTGCAAACTCAATCCCTTAACTGTTTCCCTTTCCTGAGTAAGAGAGAAGTAGTAGAAATAAGTTTATTAAAGATAGGAAGAATCAGTCCTACAACGACAACCATTTAATGCTTCAATACAAATACACACAAACTACATAGTATTCACTCTCCAAGGTCCAAGCTGCTTGCTCTCTCTAAAAACTCAATCTTTGCGTGCTTTCTCCCTTGTCTCTCTCTCTCTCTTCTCAGACGGACCATTCTTGATTCCTCAACCTCCTCTCCTAAGTCCTATGATGTGGGGTAGGACAAGGACAAAACTGGGGTTCCCGCCTCTCAGAGGATGCCCCACAAAGACATAAGTGGGACCCATTACCACGTTGGCAGAAACATTGGCGCTGCCCGCTAGTGTAACCATCACGAGACCGAAAGGGAAACATCGAACAGTGTGAGACAAGGAGGATCTTACCTAGCTTCGATCCTATCCCCTGGTTGTGAGATGATGCGATCTCAACCGTTTGAAAGAAAAGGGTACTTGAGCTTTTTGATTAAACATAAAAAGCTCCGTTTTATGGTGGGGTATTACTGTATTAGTAAAAGTTTAAAGCTCTTATCTTTATGCATTGCATAAGTATCATTCCAAAAGATGATAAGGTGAGAATAATAGCTTTCCCTCCGTCCCTCGCCTTCTGGTCCCGGCGGGGATAAGATCTTCTGTCTAATATTATTCTATCTTATTCTATCTTATAAAATTTCAGTCATTTATTTTGCGAGATCCACGCGAGACTTACATAAGACCCACATAAATAAATAGCTAAAATTTATTGGACACAATAAGATACCATAATATTAGACAGGAGATTTAGACTCACTTAGGACGCATCATCAGTCAAAAATCATAGTTATTATATATTTAATTTAATAAAAATAGCTTTATAATTGGGTGGCACCAAATTTGTCTATGCATTGGGAAGAGGGAAAGAGAGGAGAAGCACGTGCATAAGCCTTAGACTGTTTCTAAGGAATGTCTGGTGTCATTACTTCAATTAATTATTTAATTTACAGTTTTTAATTAATAATTAGTTATATAACAATTGCAACTTGTCTTGACTTGAGCGGTCCCCACACTAATATTCCCATGAAATGAGCGAGGTACAGTACTTCAAGTGTGTGTTTCCAGAGAGAAACAGCAAAGCTTCACTATAAAATATAATAAAATAAATACCAATTTACTTACAAATGCACAAATACCCTAAAACTAAAATTCCACAGCCACGAAAAAACAGCCATTAAAGCTGATTCAACATTATACATAACATTACAGACTACACTCCAAGCTGTGTTCTGCCCTGAACTAGGGATTGAGAGGACACGTCTGAGACACCAACTCCAATATCTGCCCAAAGGGCATGTATTCCAATGCTAGCCTATCACTCGCTTCTATTCTATTACATGTAATGTTTACTTTCTTGAATACGGATTTAAGCTTGCTTTTCAAATTACAAGCTGTACTTGCCAGAAAAACATGCCATATGCATTTTCTTCAGTAATCTTCCCCTCATGCAATTCATCCACTCGACTCAGACAGTAAAGCAAGGACCTCGTTATCAACAAAATTGGAATCTCCTGCAACCTCAAGAGGGATTTTGCCTTCCTCATTGACAGCCCTTGGATTGGCTCCCCTGCAATTAAGAAAGGTTCTTTTAGCAGGATTTCATGATTTCCCAAAGCATTCCTAGTTAAATGGCTCATAACTCATAAGGAGCAGGATTACATTTCCACTTTTGCTTTTTCTTGTTCATACTGGTTTAGGGACAGGAGTACCAGCATTCAAGTAATTAAAGAAAACAGAGCAAGCAAGATCAGTACGTGTTACCTCATGAGAAGCAGTTTTGCAAAAGCAGATTTTCCTCCACGAATACAGCGATGCAGTGGAGTCTGACCTCTTGAATCAGCTGCATTTAAATTTGCACCATACTGCAAGAGGAGTTCTAGCATCCCTATGTCTGCGGTTTCACAAGCCAGGTGAAGCAAAGAACACCCTTCTAGATCCTCCACTGTCGGGCCTTCACTTTCACCCACCAGGTTTAATGAGCTAGTAGAGGACCTGTCCAACGAATTCCCTACTGAGAAACTAGAACAATGGTCCAGGCCTGCTTGCTCTTGCAATAGCATCACTCTGGCAAGAGTTAGAGAAGTACAACATGCTTGCTCATATACAACATTGACATCTGCATCATGACTAGTGATCAGCCGATAGATGGTCTTTTTGTCATTAGCACGAACGCCTTCCCACATCTGTTGTGAAACAGAATGAAGATATTATTTGTCTCTTGGCTTGCGAACAAACAGCTTTTCCGCATACTGCAGCATCAACAAAGAATATATTTGAATTGAGTGCCTCCCAGCAATTAGAAGACCAGTCAAGCAGCAGCAGCAAAAGAATACGAGTATCTGAAAAGAAGATTTTCCACAATTTTGATGGCTGAGAATGTATCTTATCACTCTCAACCTTAATGGCACTTTCAGCTGTTTGAACTACTTGTCTGTTTTTTCTAATTTGAACTATGCATGTTGGAGATTTGTCTCTTAAGATCGAATTACAAATCATCAATAAAATGCCAATATGACTGGATAAGGATAAGTAACCTCACTTGGTATCTACTCCCCATTTACATAGGCATATATATATAAACATCAAAAAAGCCGATAAAAACTAGGGAATAAGTAAAACCTTTGCATGAATAAACTTCTCCTTTACTGAAATAGAATCTCCAGGAGACAGTTTGCTGACAAAAAGTCTCTGTTGTCTATCAAATTTATATGAGCTTCAGCAGCAGAATATCCATAAATGTTAGTAATGGGTAGTAAGAAATAGCAAGGACATATAGTTGCTGCATATAAGGAATCTTTATAAAAATCATGATGAAGAATCCTTACCCTACAGGAATGATATCAACCTGGAAGGCACTTCTTGATTGCAATAACTCCTCCTAGACGGAGTTAGCAAAAGCATTTCCCAGTGACTGAAACAAACTTATAACAGATGGCTCCCACACTTTGACATCAAGTGTAAGGGATCTTACCTGCAACAAGTCAGGATAGTATGAAAGCTGCACAGGAGCTAGTAAAGACACTGTCATCTAAAATTAGCAAACATATTAACTAGAAGCATATCAGGAGAGCATTTCCACTATGCTAGACATACCAATATATCCATGTTAGACCTTAGTGCACCTTTCTCAACTTCAAAAGAAACAGGAGCTTCAATGACAGTACCCCAGATGTTTTGCTATTGCATATGAAATAGAATGGGCGCAATATACCAAAAGTAGAAGATAAATGTCATTGAATTAATGAGAGGAGAAAAAATGGAATGAGATGATGAGAGATAGGCGTGTTTGATCACTCTGAAACTACTTTTTAGAAAGGCAGAATATTTCCACAGAGAGAGCTGAAGACATGCGATGCAAAACACCACAAAGAAAATGAGAAATTTCATACAAAGTCTATACCTTTGGTGGATCCACCGACCATGATTACGACGACAACTCTTTCCTCCGAGCTATCCGTCTCCAATCAACCAAAACCCAGAAGACCAAATCCTCAAAAGTGGTCAAAGCACTAGTTGATGGAGAGAAAGAGTGTCTTTGTGTGAAGAAGAGGGGCGGTTGTAATAGAACAAAGAGAGAAGACGGATCTAAGAGCAACATCGAAGAAATAAAGCGGGAAGCAAAATCAAAAGGAGGAGGAGAGGAGACGTTTGGCTTGGGTGAAAACAAAGAGGAAGCTATCAGTTATTAAAACGTCGACGTATTTGTGTGGCACAGAATAGGGCCAGGGGTGACATTAAAACACCCAGATAGCCTCTCTCTCGCTCCATTCTTCGCTTGTCCTCCGATCCCAACTAAACTCGCCGTCAAAACAACCACCACAGTAGACGGAGCCGCTGGCCATCCACAACAAGAGAAAGTTTCCTTCTTTTCCGATTCCATGGCAAGCAATCCGTCGCAGCTCCTTCCCTCAGGTTCTGTGTCTTAAAATTTATTTTTTTTTCTCATTTCGTTGAATCTGATTTTTTTCTCCAGAAAAGCTAGTATTG
>JANIPM010000003.1:15910407-15925462 GCA_027478405.1 Erythroxylum cassinoides
GAATTCAGCTACAAAATTCAAATCGACGATGTAGTTGCCGAGTAGTCGAGAAGTCAAAAGAAGTAAAAGGAGACAGCTATTAACCTGCTTGCGAAACATGGGAGAGTCATCGAGCTTAGTGAAATGCATTTTAAACACCTCGAATCTTCCACTTGTTTACTCCAAAATCTAACGACCATCACATCACACAACAATGCTCGATCTCGGCAATTACAACCGCTAATCTAATCTCATATTCACCAATGAGATCCTCAATTCGTAGGCTCCGGTTGAATTTCTTTCCTTTTCTTGTTGAATTTCGGTTTTTGAGGCGTGTTTGTTTAAAGCAGCAGACTTTTGGAAACCATAGAAGAGGCGAGAAAACATAAGATTGGTTTCAGCGAAAAAAGCTTTGGGAAATGAGAGGATTGATAATTAGGAAACTTTTGGTTTAAACTAAACCCTGGAAGAGCTGTTCTACAAAGCCAAACCCGAACTTTCTTACTACGGCACCGTTCCAGGGTATGGTGGCCCTCCTCACTGAGCCTACTGACACTGGTTTACCTTTTTCATGGTGACGAGAAACGAGGAAGATGGGTTTCTTTACCACGCGCTTTGTGTGGGAGTGTAGTTAAGCGCTGACTGGGAAAAGTGTGGTAAAACAAACCCAGTGGCTTTGGCGCGTGGGTTTTGCGCTTCGATTCTGAGAGATGCTTCTGTCACGCACGCTCAGCTCTTGAAGTTAGTGGGGCCCAAATCCAGCAATCTACGATACCTTTGCTTTAGCTGCCACGCTCCATAAAAGGAGAGTGACGAACAGAGACTCAAATTTATTCATTAAAGTAAATAAAAATTAGAGATTTCAAAGTTATTACAAAAATAATCTATGGTTAATTTTATTGACCTAGATATGCGATTATGTTAGAATTTTAATGAATTGAATAAAAATAAAATTTTAAAATTATTTCCAGCATAAATAAATAAATAATTATATTTGTATTTTAAATAAACCCAACCTTCAAACAAATTGTTAATAAGAGCTAAAGAAATTATCATTAAAGTATAATTTACTAAAAAAAGTAAATTAATTCAAGAACTTAATCCGAAGAGTTGGATGACATTGACTTCCTTAAATAAGTTAATGATTTTTTTATTTGAATTATAATAACAATATTTAGTATGAATTCACCTGATACGCGAAAGCGATCACTAATATACGGATTCATCTTTAACTAATAAAGAGAATGTTAAAAAAATAAACTAAAGAAAAAGTAAATACTGAACAGTAATTGAGAAAGGAAGTGGAAGAGAAGAATGAGAACGAGATGAAGTGAGAAAGAGAGCTTTAATTTGATGATGATGATGACAACTATGGCCTATATGTTTCCATGCCTTTTTGACTCATCGCACGTTCCTTCCACCAAGTGTACATTCTCAACAGCTTACTTCTTCTTATGTTTTATTTTAAAGAATGTGGCGTACATTGAGAATGTAACACTGTCAATGTCTTGTTGTCCGAATACCACTGTTACTGTTACTACTACAGCTTTCAATTTCTTTAATGAATTAGAACAAACAAACGTATGTTTTTGTTAATTAAGATTTGTACTTACCTATTATAAGTTATATGTACAGGACAAGGCAATTACCTTAACTATCTGAGATGGTGTTATTGTCTAAATCACAATGATGTGACTGATTTTGTAAGAGCATAAATTGCACCTTCGAAACTGCCATTCGAGACCCTGAGGCGTGGTAGACTCGAAAAGTGCAAGCCCAAGAAGTCTTAAAAGTAGAAACAAATGAAATAGAAATGAAAAAGAGACCCACAGTCACAGACAGGGACACCTCATACGAACAAAAGTAAGCAACTCGCGTTTGCTTTTTGGGTCTCTTCTATGCCCATAGAGACAGCTTTGCTTTTCAACTTCACCTTATTTCAAAGCAAAGTAACTAAAACACATTATTAATAAAATGGCAGCAATGAAGGTGTATAGTATGAGCTTTGTAGGTAAATTAAGTTTACATATATTAGTAAGGTTTAATATTATCAGACTTTCTTAGATCTCGTGTGTTAGTGAAAATGTAAGATTTTTACAGAATATTGTTATTGTTATTATTGTTTAAATTAAACAATTTTTATTAATTCAACACGGGTGACATTATTTCAAAAGACCATCTGAGCATGTGAGACAGTAACGGAGGGTAAGTGAGGGTCAGTGGTGTACTGGGCTCCCCACCTTCAAGATTATTAAATAATTATATATATATGTATATATACATGTATATATATATATTAGGACGATATTATTTAGAGGTTAGTGGTGCGCTGGGCTCTCCAAAATTTTAAAAATTAAATATTTGAATCCCCTATTTTAAATTCCTGTCACTGATGAGAGATGTTTATATAATATTTTCTAAATTTCTACCTAATAGTTTATCATATAAGAGTATAAGCCAAACTAATAATTGAATTTAAATAAGGGGAATTATGCCCTTGGAAGTAAAATTAAAAACTCGTGAATCAAGTCAAAAGTTGATCGACTTGGAGGAGAATTGGGCCTCCAGTCCACTAAGAATTATGAATGAAGTAAAAGTTGATCGACCTGGAGGATAATTGGGCCTCCAGTCCACTAAGAATTCTGGAATGAAGTCAAAAAGTTGATAGACTAGGTGGAGAATTAGGCCTCCAGTCCACAGTAAAAGGCCCGAGAAAGGCCCAAATGAAGAGGCGGTTTAAAATGCTTCTGGAATTAGCTCGTCGCCTTGTTTAAAGTCTGCGGACCAAATTCCATCCCTTTCTACGTTACCATCCGTTAGCTTGTTCATGGCTTCGCCTTCTCCGGAAACCGCTGCCGATGGCAGCTTCAGGCTCCGAGTGGAAAAGGTTTTTGGATCCCTCACCTCCTCCTCTCCCCAGCCTTCGTCACTCCAATCAACCCTGTGGTCTATCTCCGACGACGAGGTCCAGCGAAAACAGTGGAAAAGAGACAGCACCTCTTCTGCCTCAGACAGAGAGCACATGCCGTGTGCTTCCTCCTTCGACGAGCTCGCTAAGGATCGACGGAGGAGTTTTCGCCGGGAGATGAAGCACGATCGAGATGAACTTGACGATCGAGATGATGATGATGATGACGAAGAGTCGGGGAGCGAGAGGCGTCGCGTTGAAGCTGCTTTAGACGAGTGGGAGATTAGATCCTCTATTGGATTGGATTCTACTCTCGATAATGAGGTATTGCGAGTTTTTCCCCTAGTTTTTAATATCACTTTTTAAGCAAAATGTTGGTTTATGCTTGTGTAGTTAATGAGGTAATAATCATAATTAAAAATAGGATACAGAAATTGCTCTTTGTTTACTATTTCTTGTTGCCTTTTCTTTCTCTAGATATATACTAGTGTGATTGATTATACTCGGGGAATTTGGTTGTTGTAGGAAGAGGAAGATGAGTATGATAAGGTTGCTACTGGGAAAGAAAATGCCGGGGAGCGGCTTTACATGAAGGATGTTGTTAGTGATCAAGGTTCTTGTTTGGGCATTCATGATTTGCCTCGCGGGCTATTGCATTGTAACAAAGACCCTCGAGCCAATCACCTGGCTGCAAGAGCTAGGCTGCAAGAAGATGAAGCGGAAGGAGAGGAGCTGAAATCTAATTTTGATTGTCACACAGAAGTTAATCAGCCTAATGTGAAGGCGGGCAATGAATATGGTGGTCCGTTAAGGTCTATTTTGAAAAGGAAAAACAGCAGTTTAGATGTCGGGGCAAAGAAGCGCGTGAGGTTTGATCCTAGCTGTATAACTGTGTGCGAGGAAGAAGCGCAGCAAAATGTTCAGGAGGATTCTTCTGGGGGTGCAGCTACTATGGATGCTGCAGTTTCAGCAGATGAATCTGTGTCAGGCTGGTGTGGTGTGCCTGATTATTTAAGGAATCCTTCCAAGTATACACGTTATAGTTTTGATTCGTATAGTGATTTGGATGACAAATCCAACACCCAAGCTTTCATGGATTTTCTTAAGCTGGTGAAGCATCGAGAGGCCGGATCAGAATTTGTAGCTTCAGCAGCTGGTCTTCCAAAGTCAGTGACCTTTATTCCAAAGCGGAAAGTGGGTGAAGTTACATCGGTGGATGATAGCAGAACGGTTAGAAAAGAAGAGGATGATGTTAATCAACCCCAGCAGCATGGAGGCATGCCTATTGGCATTGCAGCTAATGAATCCCAAGATTCTGAAGTCGACAAAGTGGAGGCAGATGAATCAGAACCAACTGTGGTAGCGAAAGTAGTTAGTTCTGAAAAACCTAGTCGCCAGTATAGGCGAAAGTCAAGCGCGGATGACCTTGACGTGTGATTTCTTTTTAAGTCGCTTCAATTCATCACGAACACAACTTATTTATTTTCCCTCGTGACACATTCAGGGTAGGCTGCTTTTGTTATTGTATACATCCTACGATCCTGGAAAGCGCGGTTTAGAATCTAAAATTATGGTTTTGCTTTGTCTGCTGTTTGCCTTAAAGAAACCCCAATTTCAGGATATATATATTTCTATTAGCACCTCGATATAATTGTAGGTGAAAATATCGAATGGATTCTGAATTGTTCAGGTGCGCAAAATTCTTAAAAAGTGTTGCGTGTTGGAAACCAGCAGCAACTTGGTCTAGCTATAAGCATGCAAGCATCTAACGTATCATCCAAGGATGGTCTGTACAAATCTTCCCTGATTAGCCAGCAGGAATCTGGTAGCTACCTTTAATTTTATTGTATGTGTATGGACCTATAATGGCGTCAAGCCTCAAATGTCACAAAAGACAAAAGGAAATACAGAAATGGGGTTGTCAAGAACATGCTATGTAATCGAGAGAGAATTACCAAAATCAATATTACTAACATTCAACCTGAGCTATTATGGAACTAGGAAAGAAGCTTTTTGTTATGTACAGAGAAAATGTGATTCTCTCTTTAGCTATAATTTATCAGCAATCTTCCCAAGAGCATCTGCAAGCTTGTTAAGAACAGCAAGCATGCCGTCTGCTTGATTCTTCCGCTGTTCCCTGTCCAACCGAATGTTGATATTCTGAGCTTCAAGCTGAGCATTAAGCATTCTACAATTCCTATCCACGACATCAATCAACCTATCATGCAAACTAACTGGTTCTTCTTCATCCTCGAACCGTTTCCTTTTCCGACCTTCATGAGAAGGAGAACCCATTTCAGGATCTGGACCACGCTGGTTGTCATCTGCGGTATCTGAGAGAGAACACACAGATGTTTGGAAGACATTCTTATTTCCTGAACAGGACGGAATATCAAGTAACAACACAGGCACTTGGACCTTGACAATTTTGTTAGTTGAGAAGAATGAGATACATCACCATTTACTATAGAATTGAAGACTGAAAAGTTTTGTTATGATACCTTACAAGACAAACTGAAAAAGTTTCAAACAGATGCATGAAGAGAGTTTTCTTGATGTTCCCAAAAGTAAAAATTGCTTAATGACCTCAGAATTTTTCTTATAATGAGAATGGCTTTATGATCTGAAAGTAATAAGAGAACTAACAAAATCATACCAAACTAAACATAAAAGCATTACCTTGATGTTGAGAAAACCTGAAACTTTGTTGATACTGCCTGTCTGCACATAACAGCAAAAGGAATGGCAACATGACCATTAAGGTTAAGTTGTGGATTGATTAGAACTCAATGACGACATGTTTAGATAACAAGTTTGACTGCAACTGTAATTTTAAGATAACATATCTGACAGCAATCGTAACTTTTGCGATTGTAATTCAACTTAAAACCCTTGTGATCATCTCTAAGAATTCCAATTATAAGATGCCAAACAATGAAATAAATTAAAATCAAGTTCAAAGCAAACACAGAAAATGCTTCCATTTCAGGAAGGTTTTAACAAAAGAATAGGACTTTCAATTCGGGCACCTGAAATTGGTAATGGAGTCTCTGTGTCCACCGCAGCAACTGCCCTTATCGGCTGAACATCCTTTGCCGCCGTCTCCTTCTCCGAGCTCCCGCCGCCGTCCTCGTCGAAGTCGGAGAGCAGGACACCGTCTTCCACAGCCGCACTTCTCCCCCCGTCGAAAACCGCCTCCGCTTCATTTGCTTGAGCCAGGGCCGCCGCCGCCGAAACGCCGCCGGTGCCGTCGAGTATATCGTAAACCTCTCTGTCGAAAAAGCCAGGCAACTTCCTTTCCCGCCTTAAGTCGTTTCTCATCACCCAGAATGATTCCGTCTCTTCTCTCATCTGCGACTCCCATTCTTTTATCTTCTTATAATCGCCCGCCAAATTGCTCCACCTCTTGCGGCACTGCACCGGCCCCCGGTTAACGCCATGCCGTTTACAGTACGACGAAACCGTCGCCCACTTGGGCTCCACGTGGCCGGAGCTCAGTCCCATGCCGGCGGCTCGCCCCCGCCGAACTCTGTTCTCGGCCACTCTCTTGCCTTGTATGAGGACGAGGATCTCCTGTCGCGTCCAGCGAGGGAGTCTGGGAGCTTTCCTACCATCATCGCCGCCGTCCGCGGCGTTTAAGCGGGCGCCGACGCCGTTAGTAGAACCGCCGTCAACGGCGTTAGTGCTTAAGCTTAATTGTTGATTATCATGTTCCAAAGCCATAATTAATTGCAACGCGCTAAAGCTCTTGGAAGGGCACGTGACTTAACGGCGTTTTTTTAGGACAATCCCGTTACGCCGTTCATAAGTCCCCGTGAGGGAAGGTTTTGGGAGAGAATGGTAGGGGTTGGTGTCTACTACTACTACTAAGAGGGAGCTAATGAGGGGAGGCTTTGGTGTTTTTGTGAGATTGGTGGGCTTGCGGTCTTTGTTGAGGGTTGAATTGATTTTACCAATTCTATACCGTATAGGTATTAACTACTCTAATTAAGCAATTGGATCTTATTAAATTTCATTAACCAAAGATTAGTAAGAGATAATAACCACCCGATCTAGAGAATTTATTAAAATATGTATTGGTTTATAGTTCATCATCATCATCACCCAGTCTAAAATCTCGCAATAAAGCAGGGTTTGGGGAGGTCCGATAGTACGCAACCTTAACCCTACACGTATTGGTATATAGTATGAATTAATAATATTCCAAGTGGGTCATTTTCTTGGGCATGGAAATTGTGAGTGAACGCGTTTTCATTAGGACCAAATTCATTCACCATCTTTGCAAGTCAATTGGGTATGTTTTGTTAAGCCATTTTAAGTCTTAATCTTCATATTAGATTTTCATATATATTCTTTTGGTCAAATACTCAGTGTTATGTGTCAAAGGCTGGTTCCTTGATCGTGAACCATTGGAAAAGAAAAGAGCAAATCTTATTAAGTATAGGCACGTCGTTTATGTGCCACTTGAGGCCATTTTAGATGTGGACAAAAGGGCTTTGATAAGGGCAGCCTACTGGCTCTACCCTACCACTAAGAAAATCCTGCCTTAATCATTTAACCTAATCTTCACTTAATGGCTAATCCACAAAATTGGTCCCATCCCAATTAAAAGCTGCTTTTGCTCTACAGAAATTGATTTTGGAATAAGTAAAATAGTAGAAAAAGGGGGTAGCAATTAGCAAATACTAAACTCCCCCTTGTGACTTTTTCCCTTTTCTTCTTTTCTTAGTAAGTGGCCTTAGCCAAAGGACAGTGATTATGATTATGATTATGTATATTTATATATTCTTTTTGATTTGATACACAAACTTACCATCCATCCATATCTATGTATGTATATACAAAAGAAAGGTTTTTAGAGACACATGCCTCATGAGAGGGTGGGTTAGTAAGGGGTCATATTCTCCCTGTGACACAGCGGGGACCAGATTGTTTATTTATTTATTAATGACCTCCCTTTTTCTTATAAAATTAATTTCAAGCTGTCTCTAATCAAACATTTCTTAACAATTCTAGTCATTTTGGCCTTTCTTTTCAGGTCCTCCTTAACAGTATGTCTTTGGGAAGTGGCCACGTTTTTATGAGATCACAACAGACACCATGAGCATGAGATTCAACAAAAGCTTTACCAACAGCTATAGGCGTTTTGTGGGAGTGTCGTGGGTCCAGAAAAGCTCCTTAATCACCAGAATTCTCTCCTAATTATGGCGTTTGCCACTTGGTCTAGAAGCGAATAAGAAGCCAGTGAGTGATGTCTCCCACGCCCACTCTTCCTCTGCTTAAAAATCTTGATCATAGCTAAGAAAGAAATTACAAAAAGGAAAAAAACAAAAAAGAACAACTCGGTGGCTCTGAGTGTATGGTGTTCTGAGATTTGCATGTTGATCGTATACATACGATCAAAATGTCACTTTCCGCATTAGGAATGAGAATCTACTCATCTCCGAGTTCCACAGTCTGTGGAGCATCATGTTCGCATTGGATTGCCTGTTCTACCCACTAGTTTTGTCATGACAATACCATACATATAACAGTGTTTCAATTTCTGGGTATTATGAACATTGAAATCCTAATTATGGCTGTGGTTTGCAGGTTAAAGTCTGTTCCATAATTTGAATTAATCCGAGTTATTCAACAATTCACCTAATACAGTTGGATTCTTTAATCTGGAAGAGAATCATGATTGGCTGCCTAAATCTTCTCCTAACAATGTTTACACTTATTATTATTTGGCTTGATTGCATCAGAGAAGTTGGCCGAATTCACAAAACTGAAACGTTCCAACCTGCTAAAGGAGCTTTCGTGTATCGAGAGAACAGCAAAGAAGTCTTAATCAGGAAAGGGGATGCTTAAACGAAGGGACTATACAAAATTGGCTACTTCCAACTTGATACTCCAAATGATTCATTTAATACCGCAAAGTCAATGTTGCAGGCAGTGTCGTTTGGTTTTCAACATCAGGGGTGCATGCAAGGGTCGATAAGGACATGGACTCCTTTGAATAAAAATAGGAGCTTTTGGTAACAAGTCACCACTTACCTTAACATTAGGGTGCTCTGACGACCAAATTGGGTTAACCAAGTAATGGCGTCAGATACGGGTATTAGGTAAGGAATAAGTAAAGAGTATAGAAACGTGTCACTTCTCGGGTGTTGGAACCAATCATTCTTCAGGACACGAAACGAAATCCCTATCTTATACGTTTTGCCTACTGTACGGACCTTTGATCTTTTAAATTAAACTGTAACAATGGGTGTCTTCAAATTGGAGTATTTCCAGAACAAGTAATGCAGAGTGTGGAGAAGAAAATGAAAAATTGGATTAGATGAATCATACATTACTTTACAGGCATAGGACCTCAACGTCAAGTGGAAGACAGAGAGCAATAGGCCTTGGAAAACGAGTTAAAAGCAATCTGATGTGTTTTAACCCATTTGAAAGCACTAACCAAAATAGTCAAGCCACTTTGTACTTCAATTGAAATTTAATGCTAACTTTTAGAAGGAAAAGAAAAGGACTACCTAAACAAAATCAAGGTAGCTAGAACAAACGGCCCCTGCACTCGTTAGCACCACACTGGCACTCCATCTGTTTTATGTTTCCGTCAGGCCCAACCACACTATCAAGTGCATAACCATAGTCATATGCGAGCTCCTGTGAGTGTAAAAATTCAACATTCCTTCCCCAGTTAGCAGTTAAAAAGAATCCACACAACTTCATTTAGGATTTACAAAGTGGCATGTCATTTCATATCAAAATCTTTTATATAATCACGTTATTATTTAGTAATGGATAAAACATATCTCAAACTCAAGTATAAGTTTAACTATGACACCTACACTTGATTACTAAAATAGTAATGACTTGAACATGATCAACTATTAGCGAACAAGCAAATGCATACAAGAAACTAGGATAAGTCCAGATGTGGAGTCCAATCCGTTAAAAGAAGTCTTAACAGGATTAAATAATCAAAACCAAAAGAAAATATGAAAGATGGGAAATTACCTGCATAGGAGGTATGTTATCTGCAGCAAATAGCATAATTCTAGCAAATCTAACATCATGGTGTGAGCTTAGGATGCACTGAACGAAAAGGTTAGGATCGCAGCTATGATTAATAAATCTGGCAACATTACCACAAGAACCTGCATCTATGCAGAACTCTGATTCACTATCTTCCCTTATGTCATCTTCTTTCTCCACCACATTACTGGCAGATGTAGATTCATCACCTTGTCGCCTCTGAAAAGAATTTGCTTCAATAAGTTTCATTTGTTTAACATTGCAAGATAATCTGAACTTTCAGAGTAATAAAGAAGGCTATCTATAGATTTAAGACCAAAAAGATGTATAAACTCATAACCATGAGAAAACTTTGTTTTTCATCTAAGGAAATATGCTAGCTGCCTATGACGAACCACATCTAATAAGAGTGTTAAGCAAAATACAACATGGCTTCACGAAAAAAGATGGCATTTGAAGAATAAAGAAGCTTTCCTCATTTAATGGCTTGAAATAAGAAATATGGAAAATGCCAATTCTTATGTAATTTTGAACATGCCTCTCTCCCTCCTAAGCCATGCATTGTATGCCAGCAATCGATGTCGAATATGTAGTCGTTCTCAGAGACATTATCCAGCTCAGTGTTCCTCCTCAGAACTCCAGTGTACTCACAGACTGGAGCACCAGAAGGTATAAAATCCCAAGATCGAACTGCCCATCCTTTGTTCTTTGTACGATAAACCTGCTCCAGAAAACGTTTCTTAATAGAAGTGCTATGTACTACTTACAGAGAGGGAGTTACTTATTCACTGAATGGAACACATACCTCAAGTCTGTACTTTAGTGCTTTCTGAGATATGCGATTAATGCATTTGGGTCCACAGCCACAACTTGGTCCACATTCATACACCACATCCTTTGGTTCAATCAATCTACAAAAGGAAACAAGTTTGTATCCAACTTTTAATAATTACTATCAACACATCACGGTTTCTCTAAGACACCAACTACAATATAATCACAAGTATGACACACAAATGGATAGTGAATATCTCGTATATATATTTGATCAAAAGGGGAGATCCAAAGACCTTGTAGACTTTAGCACATCAGCTAACGTGGGTTGAACTGCAGGATGATGTCAAATTATACATATGCATAACATATCATTGTAGAACCGTAAAACCCTAAATTATGCCAATTAGACTCAGACTTTAGCACATCAACTAACGTGGGTTGAACTGCAGGATGATGTCAAATTATACATATGCATAACATATCATTGTAGAACCACAAAACCAGCATCAAAACCAGATTCTTTATTATTATTCAATCTCACCTGCCACCATTTTTGTGCACATATGGGAAATCAGAGCCGTTAAGCCGAGCACAGGGGCAATAGCTTGGGTTCGTACAGTTCCCTTTGCAATTGCATCCAGAGGCACTTGGGGGAGCAATCACATCTGTTGCAATTTGAACAGATTTCATATATTTGAACCCTGCATTATTAAGGTATTTTTCATCAAAACAGCAGATACAGGCACTTGATCAATCAATCACCTATGTTTAGCCTAGAAAGGCATCACTGTAAGCAATAAAAATAGATGTTAAAACAGAATCATAAGCATTGCCCTACAAGGGAAAAAAAGAGAGAGAAATCCAGATTTCAGAAACTAGGAACAGAAATAGTTTCCAAAAAACTGAAGTAGCCAGAAAACCAGATTTAGTAAAACAGAAACTATTAGAAACTCATATCAAGGCAAACATAATTTTTTTGGCCCTCCGATTGTAACATAAATAGCTTTTCCAGCTATCTGGTTGATACCTAAACCTTTGAGCTTCAATAGAATGCATAAGATATTGACAGTTTAGGGTAATAAGATCTTCCTTCAAGAGAACGTAGCCATAAAACTATAAGGAAGATGAATTACAACCAAAGTGTTAACACAAACATGACATGCATTGGAAGACTACCCTAAAAAAAAATTGATAGTTTTTCTTCGTATGTGGCCACAAACTATATACTATTAAGGTTAAATTATGGATTGGACCAAAGAGTATGAAAAGAATGGCTGGCATATGACAGCAAAGCTAAAAGTAGTATGGAAAACTTGCCTGCAGGTGCAATAGGCGGAACATCAACAATATTGGTGACAGGAATAGGTAAATTTTCCTCACCAAAAGAGATGTCATCACAAACCAAGCTTGCAAAATAAGATAAATATCAGCTATCTAGTGTTATATAATTTGAAAGTGTACACTCTGGATATTCATATGAGATTGAAGAAAGCTATACCTAGGTGACTTGGAAGCCCCTTTAGTTCTTCTTTCTTCAAAATGAACCTCAAACAAAGGCAACAACTAATTTATCTTATACAATTGCAAACAGGGTCTAACATTTTGGAAAGAAATGGATTCAATAAGGGAATCTGTCAGGGGAAATAACTGTCCATAACGAAGTATACCCAAGCATATGGAAAAGGCATGAGATACATCACCACATAATTCCATGCATTAGGATAAACAACTAATCAGACAGTCACAAAAGTGCAACACTATACCTAGTAAAATAAAGTCATACAACATGTAAAACTAGTTACACTCTTTGTCTTTATTCTTCCAAACAAGTCAAAGGTATGAAAGAAGACTAAACATGACGGGAAACCAAAAACCTTAGTATAGGTCAGAGACTCAGAAATAAAGAAAAAGGAAAATCAGACAAAAGAACCACCTGATCCATAACCACTTTTGGCTGTCCTACAAGTCTTTTCAAGCGATACTTAAAGACAGTGAATCCAGAAACTCCTTTCTCAGCCCGATGATCTATAACCTGTACGTAAAGTGCAAAAATAATTGAGTGCATAATTTCTTATTGAAGCTCAAGCACATTCAAGTCTAGTGCATCAAGATAGATGATGGTATTGCTTCTCTTTGATCTCCAATCTGCAAATTTAGAAATGATCTTATTCAAAAAAGAAAAAAAGTGGATTAAAATTTTATTAATCTAAACTATGAAAATTGTCAATATTTCAGTTCCTGCCTGCATAACAGTCGCTTCAATCACCAGAGTCGAGTTTGATAATCTTTCCTTAGAATGAACCATAAACTAATTAATCAAATCAATATTTTTCAAAATATTTTAATCTGCAACTAAAGTTAGTAGGCATAAGTTGTAAGCCTCCAGAGCATGTAGAGGGAGTGATCACTTATATGCCAAAATAAAACAGATGTCCATATTCAATAGAAAAAGGGAGAGTTTGTCAACCTTGTACAAACCACAATACGTGTAAACTTTGCTGCTATAACTATCTGAACATTTATGTCCACGGATGACTCTAACAGGTATAGACTGCTCCATATTATTCTGAGAAACAATTAATTGGAAACTCGATAAGATAGCATGCTAAAGGTACAAAGTTTTACTGCATATATTCATCATCCAAAGTGCAAAAAGATTCAAAAACCTTTTGGCAGCATTTCAAACTAGATGTATGCTGAATGTTTGACAACGCTCAACCCTAATGATTTTTCACCCATGAGAAGTAATCACAATTAGTATGTTCATTTTAAAGCAATTAAGTTTCTGATTTCAAGTGGCACACTTTGAGAAGGGAGGTTTACAAGTTACATACTAGAAGAAGAATTCAAATTATATTCCTATCATATTTGGGCCACAACCACTTTGCGAGTAGCATGACTTTAATGCATAACTACCCAAGGTAATCTATGAATATGGGATAGATAAATATGAGCTCGTGGACGATGAAATACCGCAATGATTTACTACTCCATGTCATCTGTTTGCATTCTACTTAAGGGGCATGAATTTCTACTTTGAACTCAATGAACAAAAGAAAAATGACTTTCTAATAAAATAATAATTGAAAGGATGTCAATTTAGATATTATACCTTAAGAGCCAAATTACCACGATTCATAATTTGATCTTTTATTTGATGCTTGCTTCCAAGTAGGTCATTTCCACCTTGACCTGTATAGACAACTTCATCTGAATTGTCAACATCATCTTCATATTGGCCCGACAAAACAATTGCAACAGCTAATGGATAGGTACTGCCGTTCTGCTTCTCCTGCAATACTCAAAGAGATAACTTGATACTCCGACTGAAATGCTAGCAGTGGATATGGCATTGATAAATTCTAATGAAGGCAACATTAAAGGAGAAAGTAGCCAACCACAGAAAGTTAATATAAGCGGATTCACAGAAGAAATTTGTATCTATGTATTCTTTCATTTTATAATGGAGACCAATTTAAATACACTACCATTTTCCCAGAATGTTTCTTTATGTAATCAATGCCACTCAACCAATGGCCATGAAATCCTACAGCCACCATTTCAGCTCGAGATAGAAACCTGTGCCCAACAACAATACCTGCACCAAAAAAGAGTAGACCTTATGCAAGGCATTTGCATAACCAAAACTCATGGAAAACTTTAGTTTGCCACAGTAGGACTTATGTGAATATACGTGTGTCTTAATGACATGTTTTCTTGTGGTTAGGGAAACTGATGACATACATATAGGATCCATATAATTCTTGAAAACATATATATCAAATTACCAAAGACTAATTTCATCTATAGATGCCCGTTAGCATCTTAATGATTGGCCTACCAGGTAGATGACCAAATCTCTTGTCAGGATACAGAATCTCCTTCTTTTCCAACATCTGACATAAATCACAAAAGAATATATATATGAAATTGATGAAAATCAGAACAGTGATTTAGGACAAATTATTTCCTAACCATAAAATAGGAAACGAGAGAATATCATGGATATTTACTTTAGGAATTGCTGTAAATAGGGGATATTGCTGTAAATAGGAAATATTTTAGCTACCTAAATTAAGCTAGGACGTGTATATATTCAAAGGCACTTGTTGAGAAAAATAAGAAAAAAATTACTTCTTTCTTCATGGTATCAAAGCCCAGGACGTTCTAACTCCTGGTTTCTTTTTTTCTGACACTTACTTGGCCTTCATTGCCAATAGTGCCTTCTGGAAAACAGATGGCTGAATCTATTACTAGCAAAAACCCCAACGTGGAGGTCTCTTCCTCATCTGAAATCTCCACTGTTGGTAATCCCAAAATGTACACCCCTACCCATATTGGTGAATTACAAACCTTTTTTCCATC
>JANIPM010000003.1:15936043-15952955 GCA_027478405.1 Erythroxylum cassinoides
CCATATTCCGTCGGTGATTAATTTCACCGACGGAAATCCGGTGTTTACCGACGGTAATTTCCGTCGGTAAACCACTTTTTTCTTGTAGTGTATGGATAGAAAGATTTTGCATGCAACACTTTATAACCAAATCAAATAAAAACCTTGACTAACAAAAGAGGTCGCGTTTGACAAAGGAGTGCGTTATTAATGGGAAACAAGAGGATGAGACTGATGGGAGAGGATTGCATCCTATCAATGATCTCCAGTCATTGGTGATATTCTCAATTAAGGGAATCGCAGATTTCACAAGTTTTTGAAGTACGAAAAGCTATTTCAACATCGTGTTAATAAATGCCTTGTTAAAATGACAAAAAGAATTTTATAACCCACATTCTCTCTCTCCCCCTCTCTCTCGCTATTTACAACTACAACCTGTTTCTTTCTACGTAAAGAATTCCAAACTAAACTACATTATGTGCTACGCAAGCCAAGCCTTCAATAAGTAATAAAACTAACCATCTAACTGTAACTAGCAACTCCATCTAATGAATACATCTAACTTACAAGTAGAGAAGAAACTAAGTTAGAGAAGGGGAGCTTTGATTTAACATACCCACTACATACAAGGAAGAAGAAGTGATAGCTATTGTTATAGGCAAACTCTATCAAAAGTAAATATTTATCCCAATCACCCTCAAAGTTCAACACATAAGCTCTCATCATATCCTCCAATATCTGAATCATACGCTTCGATTGTCTATCCGAATGAGGGTGAAATGCAATACTCAAATTTAACATAGTCCCCAAAGTTTTCTGTAAGTGCCTCCAAAATCGAGAAGTAAACCGTAGATCTCGATCTTATACAGTAGACTCTGGAATCCCGTATAATCTCACAATCTCATGAACATACAACTTGGCAAGCTTGTCCAATGAGTCTGTATGTTGTATAAGTAAGAAATGAGCTGATTTAGTCAACCTATCCACAATCACCCATACTGAGTCATGTCTACGTCTAGTCCTCGGTAACGTTACCACTAAATCCATCAAAATTTTCTCCCACTTTCACGACAAAATGGCTAAGGGTCTTAATTTCCTTGTTGGGGCCTGAGCATGCCTAACGTTACCAATAAATCCATTGAAATTTTCTCCCACTTTCACGAAGGAACGACTAAGGGTCTTAATTTCCCCGTTAGGGCCCGATGTTCTGCCTTAACCTGCTAACAAATCAAACATCTTGACACAAACTTTGCTACATCTTTCTTCATTGTTGGCCACCAGTAATAATGTCTTAAGTTTAGACACATTTTTGTACCCAGATGCATCGCATATGATGCATTGTGAGCTTCCTTCAAATTCTCCTCTCGTAATCCATCTACATCCGGAACACAAACTCGTCTTCCAATCACCAACGCTCCATCTGCTCTTACTGAAAATTTAGTCCCCCTATTCTATTGCACTCTCTCCCTCATCTGCATCAGATAGGTATCAAGAGCTTGTGCCTCTCTAATCTTATATCCCAAATCTGGTTGGACCTGTAATGTCACCAATAAACCACTCAGATAATCAATCTCCAATTTCGCAGCCAATGCCCTCAACTCCACCAATGGCATCATACAGTTTCCATTTAAACTAGCCATTACGCTAGAGCTTTTTCTACTTAAAGTGTCTGCTATTACATTAGCCTTCCCCGGATGGTAATCAATAATACAATCATAATCCTTTAGCAGCTCAATCCATCTTCTCTGCCTTAAGTTTAACTCCCTCTGAGTTAATACATACTTAAGGCTCTTGTGATCTATAAGGATTCTGAATGTTTCCCTGTACAAATAATATCTCCAAATCCGAAGAGCATGTATAATCACCGCTAACTCTAAATCATGGGTAGGATAATTCAACTTATGCAATCTTAATTGACGAGAGGTATAAGTTATCATTTTATCATGTTGCATTAGTACACACCCCAAACTTATCCTCGAAGCATCAATATATACCTCAAAACGTCCACTACCCGATAGTAACACCCAAATTGGGTTGGAAGTTAATCTTCGCTTAAGTTCCTCCAAACTCTCCTGACTTTGATCGTTCCACTCAAACTGAACTCCTTTCTTCAACAGTTTGGTTAACGGGCTAGTTATTATCGAAAATTCATTTATAAATCTCTGATAATACCTAGTAAGTTTTAGAAAACTCCTTATCTCTGATATATTTCTAGGCGGTTCCCACTCCATAATTGCCTTTACCTTAGTAGGATCAGACATCACTCCCTCTTGAGACACCACATGTCTAAGGAAAACTACTCGCTCCATTCAAAACTCACACTTACTCAACTTCACATGCAACTATCTCTCCCTTAGAATCTGTAACACAATCCTCAAATGTTGCTCGTGCTCCTCTTTACTCCTCGAATACACCAATATATCATCAATGAACATTATCACAAACTGATCCAGATACTCCTGAAAAGTCTTGTTCATCAATGTCATGAATGCAGCTAGTGCATTAGTCAACCCAAAAGGTATCACTAGGAACTCATAATGGCCATACTGAGTACGAAAAGTTGTCTAAGGGATACTTGACTCGGCTATCCTTAACTACCAGTATCCCAATCTCAAGTCAATCTTGGAAAATATAAAGGCTCCCCTCAGCTGATCCAAAAGATCATCTATCTTTTACAACAGATACTTATTTTTCACTGTCATCCTGTTTAACTGTAGATAATCCATGCATAGTCTCATACTGCCATCCTTTTTCTTCACAAATAACATTGGAGCTCCTTATGGTGATGCGCTCGGTCTAATAAAACCATTTTCCAACAACTTCTCTAACTGCCTTTTCAACTCATTTAACTCAACAGAGGCCATCCTGTAAGGTGCAATGGAAATCGACGCCACTCTAGGCATAGTCTCAATGGTGAAATCTATCTCTCATTGAGGCAGTAAACTTGGTAAATCATCTAAGAATACGTTCGAAAACTCCCTTACCATAAGAATATCCTCTAATCTAGGACTCAGCTCCCTCGTATGTACAATATGAGCCAGATATGCCTCACATCTATCTAATATCAACCGTCTGGCAGTAACAACTGAGATTACACATGCTAGAATCACTCTACGATCCCCCATAAATATTACTTTCAAGTAACCCAAAGACTCTATCATCACCTCCTTTGTATAACAATCTATTATAGCTCGATGTTATGCCAACCAATCCATCATGAGAATCATATCAAAATCCCTTAATTCCATCACTATTAAGTCAACTAGTAGTTCCACTCCACCAATCCTCACTGTCATTCCCCTCCTTACACTATTTACTACCATATAATCTCCTATTAGTAATGATACTCTTAGGTCATATCCTAAAAAACTAACCTCCCCAGGAACTTTAGAGGCAAATTATGAGGAAATGTAGGAGTGTATAGATCCTAGGTCTACTAACACATAAGCATTAACATCAAATAATGAAATCCTACCAGAAATAACATCATTAGCTACAGGTGCCTCCTCCCTCGTCATATGGTATATCTTCACCTGAGTTTGGGTCTAAGTTGAGGATGTCCCACTAGTACCCATCCCTACTGCTGATCTACGTCCAATTCACCACCTTTGCCACTCATTCTAAGTGAACCTCTGCCTGAACCAAAGGCACCACTCTGACCCTTTACTGTCTCCTCTGCCCTCACTCGTGGACTCCTCCTTACTATAGGACAACTTCTCTGTAAATGCCCCCGCTCTCCAAAAATATAACATGCCTGATTGATCCTAGTAGGTCCTCAACATGGTCCTCCTCCACCTCCTCTATCAAAAGATCCTCTGAACCTCTGACTAGCCCTCTGTCAGATCCAATTGATGGTGCACTGGTAGCACTATACTGTCCTGAATCCCTACCAGCTCCTCCACTAGACCTGTAGAAACTACCATGCCTACTCGATGTGGCATCGACTCTTTTAGATCCCCCAGCACCAGTAGACCATGAATGAGTAGCTCCCCTCTTAACAGACCTGCTCCCCTCTCCATGATGACTCTTTGATTGCCTCTTTAACTCTCTCCTCCTTCTACCTTGTTATATTACATCCTCTACTCTAAGTGTAGTATCTAGTAACTTCTTGAAGTCAGAAGTAGCAGCTTCCAATCCCATACGAATATCGATCCTCAAACCCTGCTCAAATCTGTAACATATGTCTTTAGGATTTGCCACAGCCTCTGATGCATCCTTAGATAAAGCTACAAAGTGAGCCTCATAATCTGCCACTGACATCTCCTTTATCTGAACTAAACTCATGAACTTTATCTTCTTTTGATCCCAATATATACGTGAAGTGTATTTATCTATGAACTCTCTCTAAAACTCCTACCAACTCATCTTTTAGGTCTCATAGGATCTACTCACTGACTTCCACCAAGTCAGTGCATTGCCCTAGAATAAAGAAACAATGTACTGCAACCTTCTGTTTTATGTACACTCCAAATAATCTAAAATTATCTCTGTCTGCTTCCACCATGCTTTAGCCTCCTCAGGATTTGTAGTACCTTGAAACTCTATTGCGCCATCTTACAAATCCGCTCATAGTTTCAATCCACCCCAAAATCACCTCGAGCTAGAGCCGCAGTAATAGCCTGTTGCATCATCTAAAAGAACTACATATCTGTGGTGGCATTGACAGCTCTCCTCCTACCCTATCTTCTTGGGCATCCCCCTGATCTGACACATCCAGAGCAAATCAAACACCTTGATTAAGTGACTCAGGGCTAACATTATCCTCTCTTGAAGTCGTCTTAAAAGAGATAAGAACATATCATTATTATTTTTTACTCAGTGCGTCCCTAGAAATGTAAACTCATTCTCTCTTCCAAAAGGTTGAATCCCCAACCTCAAGGGCCCCCAGTCGCAGGCCCGACCACCGCTGGAGGATTGAATCACGGTCTGATCCTGAGCAGCACCCTAACAGAGCGGTCCTTTTTCTCCCATTTCTGAGAGTCGAACCTAGGACCCTCTTCCAACTTACCCTGTTAGTTTACCACTCAGGCAACCCGTGCGGGCCAATGTGATGCTCTGAAATTCTTAAATCATAATTAACCAAATAATTCCCAACACATATCATTAATTATCAAATTCCTCAATAGTTTCAAAATAGATGATTGTTTGCTAGTTACAAACATATTTTACATAACACAACTATCGGAGCTATCACATTAAAAAAAAAAAATTCCAAGTACTATACACAAGTAATCTGTTGGCCCACTTAAACTCCACTTGGTCCGTCCTGTACTATGGGGTTATCAGTAATCACTCGATCTCCTAAAAACAATAAAATGGCAAGGGGTGAGCTACCAACTCAATAAGGATAATCGATCTTATCGTTAAAACCAAGTAAATCAATAATTAATTATAACACTTAGTCAATCAATTTAATCAAACACATATTACGGATATATACAACAGTCCTCAATGTAATCCAAACAGTTAACAGACATCTCAAAAATTTCACCCAGTTATAATTAACAGAAATATTAATAACAATTGTCATTTATGCCTTATTCCAATATTTAACTAAATTTTCTAGGCCTCGCTTAACCTAGTAGGCGTAAATCCAATGGTCTGCCGACTTATCTCATCATAATCTCTCATAAGTGGAAACGTAATTAAACGTATAAATATTGGCACATGATACCTTGATTTCTTAATCTTCACCCGATACTACTCCAGTACCTAGCCATTGACACAGGACATCTCCGACACTTAGGATATCCCAGTACCACTTCGGTACCTAATTATCGGCATAAGACATCCCTTTGACTCAGGATGCCTCGGTATCTACTCCACATATAGATACCTAGCCACCACTCGGTCATATCAACTCAACTTACCTACCTAAGACCATCGAATGTAGCCTATCTTAGGCAAGCCACCGATTCTAAATTTTCACTAATTATTCACAAGTTATTATCCACAGTCTCTACTTAATTAACACATTTTTCGTCAATTTAACAAGTAAGACATCTAATAAAATTTCACAAAAATATAACAATAAAATAACTTATACCACATTAATTATTTGATAATTAAAGTAAATATAATTCATGGATGTAAGTATTAATCATTAATTAAATTAATGACTAATTCAAGATATAATTTATTAATAACAAAAACGATACTTAATTTTAAAAATAAAGTCCAAGGTTATCCTTACCTCAATTTCATACTCAACTAATTGCTAATCCCAATTTCTCCTTAATCAAACTTTCGGATCTCGAATTTACAAATTTTTATTGGACTAATTTACAAAAAATTTCTTACCCAATTACATTAATAATCCAACATTACTCTCTCTTCCAATTTATTCTTAATTATAAAAATAATATCCTTACTAACCTAATCCCCATAATTACTAAAATATTCTTAACTAATTAAAAGTCCATTTTACCCACCTTTATTTCAATTAATATCAAAATTGCCCTTCTTGCAACAAAATTCCAGATTTACCATTAATTTTTTTCCACTTCCTATTCTGCCCTCACATGCAATTTAAATTTCAAATTTACCCTTAACTGTCTACACTACCCATTTTGCCCTTTACACGCAACTTAAATTACAGATTCACCCTTAACCTTCTGTACTTCCCATTTTACTCCTACATGCAACTTAAATTTTCAAGACAATGCCACCATCATCACCCTCTCGTCTTCCTCTCTCTTTTCTTATTTCATCATTTTCCAGTCACATTTTTCCACTTTTCTTCCTTCATGCAACTTTAAAAAATTATCCCAAATAACCACAACATGTAATCTAACTACAAACTAGTGTAGGTTGATCAAAATCACATAAATAAAGACACAACATAGTTGCTGGAATTTTTACCAAGTGAGGAATTTTAGAGTTATGAAACTCAACAACTTCATCCAAGTTTTTTGCAAAACAAACAAAATAAAGGAACCTATAAGGAAAATGTTAGATAC
Organism: Erythroxylum cassinoides; assembly: GCA_027478405.1. NCBI lineage: Eukaryota > Viridiplantae > Streptophyta > Magnoliopsida > Malpighiales > Erythroxylaceae > Erythroxylum > Erythroxylum cassinoides. Next base: position 15,942,982 of record JANIPM010000003.1, read on the forward strand.
AGAATAAAGAGGTGCATTTTGATATGCTCATAGCTAAAAATTTGAGAGAAAATGAAGAACAAAATGACGAAGGTGGCATTGTCTCGTTGGTGTTCTTTTTATTTTCTAGATTTTGCCCTTTATACAACATATTAGTTATGGGTTGAGCTAGGCTGTAATTTTGATTTAATTAGTTTTTTGAGCTTTACAAATCTACTTAAGAATGGTGAAAATAGGGTTTTATGAAGCTTTAAATAGTTCTAAATCGGGCGCTTGAGAAGTAGGAGGGAAGAGTAGTGTTGAATGTTAGTGGAACTTATTATCATTGTTTTATCTACAATATTCCTAATGTGTAAACAGGACGTTAATATTAATATTTTAAAAATAACTTTTTAGAATTAAAAGTGTAAAATAATATTTTTAAATAGATTCTAGCTTGAGTAGCTCAGACCGATCCAAGTTCTAATTGAAAAAACCTAAATTTGAGTCTATAGGTTAATTTATTATCATCCTTAATTTTTAATCACAATAAGAAAGTGATTTAGATATAAGTTTATTAAATTTATACCGGGACTTCGTGTCTTAGTAGGATTTCTACTGAGTGTTGTTGTTGTTATTATTTATTAAATTTATATATTTAACTTATTAAATGACTTTTTATAATATTTTAAAAATATTTTGTAATATTATAAAACATTTTATTAAAAAATTTCAAATAATTATATGATAAACAATTAAAAGGAATCTATATGATTGTTATTACTTGATTTAATTGTGATTTTTGTTAAAGAAATCTTATAAAATTTTAATTTTGATTTTTATATTATAAAGTAATTTTTAATTGCGAGAAAGTGATGAAATAATAAAATAGTTCCAAGTCTAAAAAACACAGGAAGACTCCACGTAACCTAAACTCTGTCTGAGACTCAGACCACACCAAAACGGTTGTCCAAGGCTTGACGCCGTTAAAACAGTTTAACGGTTTTGAGATTCTCGTCTCAAGCTCGTGACTACCACCAGTCGTTTTCAGTTCTTTCCTTCTTTTCATATTTTGAGAAAACAGCACAATATCTCTGGCGAGAACTTCCAATCTCGCCGGAGATTCTGTTCCCCGCCGGGAAATTCACGGTTCCCGGCGAGAGAAACCTCTTAGAGGGAAGGAGGGAGAGTTTAGAAGCAAGAACAATGGACGTATGGAGAAAGAAAAAGAAGAATTTTTTTAGAGGGAGAAGAGAGAGGAAGTTAACGTGCAATGCAGGGAAAAGGGAATCAAAGCAAGTTTTGGAGGAAACTACACGGCACATATGCCAAGAAGATCGATGATGCCTTCTTCATTCAATTTTCCATGCCTTATGGCGTAATTTATTCTATTTCTAGCTCTCTCTCTCTCTTGCATCAAGCTCTGTTTAAAATCTTTCTTTAGCTGTGTCCCTCCTCTCGTCTATCTGAATTCAGCTTCCCTCATATTTTTCTCATAAAGGTTTGTTCTTTACGCTTGTTTCCATTTCTCAAGCTTTGCCCTTTTGTCTCTGATCTCTTCTCTTCTATCTTCTAAGATGCCAACATTTCCTCGTTCCTTTTCTCTCGAACTTGTTCAAGTTTGAAGCTCTTTTTAATTTTTTTTTCTTGTTAATGTAATGGAGATTTGATCTTGGTTGTTGGGTTATGATTCTAATTCACCTTTTCGGGATCTCTCCGTCACGAAATTTGCAATTAATGTGGTGAGGAGTAGTTGGCAATTCTGTCTTTATGATTGTAATTTATGTAGTATTTGAGCTAATAAGCGGTATTGGTGTAGCTCCCAATCTTCTCGTCATTGTTGCTCTAAACATGTTAACACATACTTTTCATGCGTAATAGATTCTAAGCTAGAAATAACTTTGGAGATTTTCTTGAGCATCTTTTAGTAAGAATTAGTGAGACGGATAATTCTAGTCTTCTTTAAGGCTGCTGCGTTGGAGTTGAGTTGGATTGTGTCACTTTCCTAATTTTCTTTCAGAGTTTTCCTCTTTAGGATTGTCTTGCAATGGTTTGAATCACTTGCCCAATTCTCTTTCAGAGTTCGGGAATCATTTCTTTTCTTGTTTATTTGTGTGAGAGTATAAAGAGGATAATTCTATTATTTTAAGGCTGACTCGTTTGAATCACCTACCAAAGTTACTTGCAGAGTTGTCCTGTTTTGGAAGAACTTGTGGAGCTATATAGAGAGGCTTTGCATGCAGCATTTGACCACAGCATTTGACGACAGCATATCTTCAAGGGTTCATGAAATTTTAGATTTTAGGGTTCATCATCATGCCTTCTAAAGTTATGGATTTCAATGGTACTTTTTCCTCATCATCCTTCTTCTCTGAGGATGTACCCTTTTCCACCAAGGTACTGCTTAAGTTCCCTTTCATTGCTTTAGAATAGTGCTCTCTCTCTCTCTCTCTCCACCTCCCCCCCGTCCCATCTTTTCTATTTTCTGATAGATTTGTGTTGCTGCTATGGATTTCATCTAAGATTATGTTTTTGAACGAGAAAGAGAATTAAGATATACTAGCTGCTTTTCTGAATCTTACTCATACCTTCTTGTTTTTTGCACTCTGACTGAACAGGTGGGATTTTGGAATTCTGATACAGTGCCTGATCATCGTGGTGAGTATATGTGACATTGTCAAACGGGGTTTGTTTATTTTGGTTATATCTAGATTTAATCTCTTGCTCCATCTTAAGCTTTCCATTGCATGGTTTTGTTTAGATGCCTGTATATGTTCTTTAAACTGTTTAAGTGCTATCTTAATTGCTTTCGAGGGTTTTTCCAGCCTCTACACCCCAAGATGCAATTGAGATTAAGTCCATCTAGATTTATGCAGTCTGGACCATTTTCTTGAACTCCTTAGGTCTATTAAGTTGGATGAACTTAGCTTTTATTTATTCACCGAAGATTTTTTTTTAATTTTCCAATTGTAATGAAGATTTTTTTAAAATTTTCTATCCAATTGTAATAAATGAACTTACCTGTGAGCTGTTAAATAATCACAGATCTTAAATCTTGGATCTATAGATGACTGCTATGGTATTAATTGAGGTACGAAAGATGTTTGACGTGAATGTCAGTTAATAAATATGGATTTATTATCCCATCATTATTAAGTATGGTAAAGATATCTTTAATTGTGATTATCATTCTTCCTTTGGATCTTACTGAATATACCTTTCTGCTGCTAGATGAAAATGCAGTTATTTATGTCTTACATGGCAATATTTTTAATAGTTTAAGTGATGAAAAGGAGGGAAGGAAGAAACGACAAAACTGCAAGATTTGTGATTCTTTTTAATAATCTTTAATGCATTTTAGAAACACTTTTCTGCATAAAGTCTAACATTCCTTCCATCTGCTATCCATGCCTATCATTGCTGCTGAATCGATAATATGTGATTGGTCAACGACTTTTCAATACCTTGTTTTTGATCTCAGCCATTTATGCAGTACTGAAAAGTGAAATTTTTACTGGCAATAAATGTTGATGCCAATTGGTATTTTTATATATCCAGTATTTTATAGAAACTAAAGTTTGCGATTCTGGATGATTAACAATTCATATGCTTTTGAGCAGCCATTATTAAACCTGCTGCTTCATCATCCTTGGAGAAACTTGTAACAGTGGATTGTGATTTGGGGAAGTCGATTGAACATTCTCAACCAATTGTTGCATTTGACCAAAAAACGAACCATCCTGAAATGGGAACAAAGACATCAATGGGCCAGTCGACATTGATAAGACCCATGGATCATGACTCTTTAGACTTGCAAGCGACATCTTATTTTTCAGGAAGTGGCAAAGTGAACATAATGGCAACCGAGAACGAGAATAGTCTTTTTTCAAGTTCGCTATCAGAATTATTTAACAGAAAGTGTATGCCTCGTCCCCTAGTGTTCCATGGATTATTTATGAGTTTGTGTGTGTAGGCATAAGCTAAATATGATTGCCTTTTTGTATTTATATGCATTTTGTTCTTGTTGCAGTGACAATATCTTCAAATGCTGCTCCATATGGTCATTCTGTTAGAACTACTGTCTCCACCTTTGAAGAAGAAGTCTCTTTTGATTCCCTCGAGGAAATTGAAGCCCAAACCGTTGGAAACCTTCTCCCCACTGATGAGGAATTGTTTGCTGACGTGAATGATGGTCTACGTTTCAACCCACCTAGTGGAGTAGTAGGTGATGATGTTGAGGATTTGGACTTTTTTAGCAGTGTAGGAGGAATGGATCTAGGAGATGATAATTCTGCCTCTCAGAATGATTCTGATTTTTCTCGAGGAGTTACTCATGGTCAGCTGAGGAGTAACACTCTGATAAGTGAACAGCATCCATTTGGTGAACACCCTTCAAGAACACTATTTGTAAGAAACATACACAGTCATGTTGAAGATTCCGAGTTAAGGAACCTGTTTGAGGTGTTTGTTTCTCCATCTGATGTTTTAGCTTGATTTTGTATTTATTTTTTCATTTTTGTCTTAGATGAACATTTTACCCACTACATCATTTCATGCATTGAACATGCAGCAATATGGAGACATTCGCAGGCTTCATACAGCTTGCAAGAGTCGAGGTTTTGTGATAATTCATTATTATGATATACGCGCTGCCAGGAAAGCAATGAAAGAACTCCAGAACAGACCATTGAGGCATAAAAACCTTGATGTCCATTACTCAATCCCAGAGGTGAGCTTATGTAGCCCTTGATTGTGCATGATTCTGTTTTCATTAGTTTGTCATCTTATTAATTGCTATCATGATGGCAGCGCAGATGTAGAATTAGGCTTCTGTTGCTTTTGGAAGTTCTAAGTTAGAATTGCTATTCTTTTATGTATTTTTATTGAAGAAAATGCAGAAATCTAGGTCCATGACTCCTCCATCTCTGGTAATTTTGTCAGGACAACCCCTCAGAGAAAGATATCAATCAGGGCACTCTTGTTATATTCAGCCTGGATTCTACAATCTCAAATGATAGACTTCGTAAGATTTTTGGTATCTTTGGAGAGATCATGGAGGTAAGGTTGTTCGTTGAAAATAAACTGAACTAAAATATTTCATGAGTAAAGCATGAAACTATGTTGTCCTTGTCTGTGCAGATTCGTGAAGCTCCAAACAGAAATGATGACAAGTTAATTGAATTTTATGATAGTAGATCTGCAGAGGCTGCTCTGCATTCATTGAATGGGAGTGAGCTTGATGGAAAGCATATTAAGCTTGAGCCATACCGGATGAGAGGTTCAAAACGCAGGTAACCATCCTAATGCACTTATCATAGATTTCACATCCTTTTCTTCCTCATTGTACTATTTTCACTCATTATATATGTACTATTTGCATATCCTTTCCTCCTTTTAAACAATGTGCTTGGGAGGATGAAGTATCAGAAACCACTACTTTCCTGGCAGAAATGACCAATCCTGCTTTTTCTAGTCACATTGCCTTTCCATAGAGCACATTTCCCTTTGCTTGGCAAGATCCAAGACAGGACATGTGTTCACATATTTTACCACTCTTAACTTGAGTTCTTTGCAGCTGATCTTCTTTTTGATCAATATTTGACTATGTGCTAATTTCTACTATTGAATTCTTTGTTTGTAGTTTGATGCAACAGATGCCTCTTAAATTGGAACAGGATGATTATGGCACCTATATGCTTGAGACTAGCCCCTCCAATAACCGAGCGATGAGATCCTCTGGTATGATCTCTATGTAGCTGTTAAGATAGTTCTGCTGTTAAATGTCAAATTCGTTGTTCTCATGAAAGACTGTTAACAGGACGGCTAAATGTATCCAATAGCATGTGTAATGGAACAATTTTGGGTGCAACCTCTGTAATGCAAACTCAATATTTGGAATCTGATTTTCATCATGGGATCTCTTCTAGTGTTCCTAACAGTTTCTCATCTCTTTTGGGAATTGAATCAGCTGGTAATTGTACTGGATTTGCCGAGGCTAGTCACTCAAATGGTCAATTCAACTTCGATGTTCGGTGCACACGAAAGTTCCACCCTCATTCTCTTCCAGAATGTCATGACAATTTAAATAGGGGTGCTGCTTGTGATTCTCATGGAGCCATGCCTGCAAGCATCAATTTCAGCCCACATGAAAGAATCAGTAACAAACAGTCATTCAGAGTGGGTAAACATGGCCAGTTGGTTGAATTTAATGACATAGGTAAACTTATTTATCAGTATACGTGACCATTATGTTTTCTGTGTTTTCCACCTCTCCTTTTCTAGGGATGCTGCATGTCCTACCAAGGATACCTTAAAATGCTATAGTGATGATCCATGAAAATAAGACAATGAAAGTTAGCTCATGAAAGTCTACTTTTTGAGCTGCATCATCTACCCTGTTCGTAGATGTACTGATTTTGCTCCTATGACAGGATTGATAGGCTTGATTTCGTTTGTAGAAGTTCTTTCCTACCTTGTTAACACTTGTGGAAGTTCTAATATATCACAGCGTCTGTAATCTTCTTATGTGGCATGATAAGGAAATGAATTAACTATATTCCTAATTTTGCCTAGATCTCTATTGAATGTGAGCTAACTTTGGTAGCTTTTCATCAGTATGATGAAAATTTGATCTTATGAAGCTAGCAATCTGAACTGTTTTACTCAGTCCTAAGGAACTTGGTTTCTATCAAGTTTCATTTTCGTAATATATATTGATTGCCTGGCATTTGAACCTTTCTATCACTGTTTGGATCTCCTGTTAATGACACCTCTGTTCCAGGATGTCACTATACATGGGGCAACTCCTATCACTCCCAATCTTCAAGCATGATGTGGCCGAATTCACCATCATTCGTCAATGGCATTTCCATGGCTCATGCTCCTCCAACGCTGCATGGACCACCTAGAGGGCCACCACCTATGATGAACCCAGTTCTGCCCTTAAATAACCATTACGTAGGCTCAGCACCAACAGTCACTTCTATTTGGGATAGACAATATGCATATGTGGGGGAATCTCCAGAGAATTCTGGTTTCCATCCAGGTTCCTTTGAGAGCATGAGAATCCCAAGTAACTCACTGTTGGCCCATAAGATTATGAGACCTCAAGTGCATCCTCAAAGGTCATTGGTGTTTCCTGCACCGGTTCAAATGTTTCCCATGGTCAATTCGTTTGATTCTACTATTGAGCGCCCGAGAAGTCGTCGAAATGAAGGCAATATTAATCAGGCTGACAAGAAACAGTATGAACTTGATATTGATCGCATAACGAGAGGGGAAGACAACCGGACTACCCTTATGATAAAGAACATTCCTAACAAGTATGTGGTGCCTTGCTTCCTGTTACCTTGTCATTTTTGTTTTGGCTGTTTGGCATTGTAGTCATCTGTGAAGATATCTTCTGAAATTCTAATTCCTCATCCGTGAGTTTGATAATTCTTGGAAAAGCGCTATATTCTCATGAGATTTTAGTTTATGTAATATACATGGGCTAACATGGTGGTGATCACAGGTATACTTCCAAAATGCTTTTGGCTGCAATTGATGAAGGCCATAAAGGAGCTTACAACTTCATTTACCTGCCCATTGATTTTAAGGCAAGAGCAATTTTCTTTGCATCAGCTTCCTAGGAAATTTGAGAACTCTGTTTATTTGTGGGGAGAGCAATCCCCTTTTTTAATGTACTTCTTAATCATATTCGTTGGCTTAACTTCTCATTTTTCAGAATAAGTGTAATGTGGGATATGCCTTCATCAACATGATTGATCCCAGCCACATAATACCATTTTATCAGGTTAGTTTTTATGTAAAGCTTGAGATTCATTAGAACACATAAAAGTCTAAAGCCATAAATTAATAAATTTAAGCCAAATTAGATAATTCCACAAGCTTTAAGATTCTAGATTATAGACAAAACTGAAGCTGAAAGCAAAAACCCAAAATCAACTCTTTGGCAGGCATTTAATGGAAAGAAATGGGAGAAATTCAACAGTGAGAAGGTTGCATCACTTGCTTATGCTCGTATACAAGGAAAAGCTGCTCTGGTTGCACATTTCCAGAATTCTAGTTTGATGAATGAAGACAAGCGATGCAGACCCATTCTCTTCAATACAGATGGCCCCAATGCTGGTGACCAGGTAAAATATCAGAACATAATGATTTTGCCTAGTTCTCTGCAAAACACATAAAACAGAAGCTGAACATGTCTAAAACATTCTAGTCCACCCAAAGAGGAAATATTTATGATTCACATATCAATAGGGTAGAGGAGTTGAAAAAGATTAACATAAGGAGCTTTTTTCTTTCTGCAGGTTCCATTCCCAGTTGGAGTTAATGTTCGAAGTAGACCTGGGAAACCTCGATCAAGTACCTATGATACTAACCAGCAAGGAAGTTCACCAAACTTAGGCAACATGGTGGATACTCCAGTTGAGGACAACTCTTTCAAGTTTTGAAAAGGAGTCTGACTAAGACTAAGCATTTCACTTGTTTTGTGGACACTAACCTCGTAGGACTGCGTACTTGCAGATGATGTACCTTGAGCTCCTTAATTGAAAAGGAACCTTTGTTATACTTTTGAGAACCCTCAGAAAAACTTCAGATAGGATAAACTAAAGCTAGATATCAAGGTTTTTTTATTTTTTTTCTCCTGGTCCCTTGGATATTTCATATTAATCTTCTGAAGAAAATAGTGGAAGAAGCATTTAGGCTTCAAATTTTTGGATGTTCACGAGTGTTATAAATACTAAAGGGGGTGTCTTTTATTGTCATTCCTCAGGCATATGCCAATATACAAGAATCTGTAAAGTATTCCTGGGATTCCTTGGTGTGAAGATTGGGCTCATCTATATGAACAGATAAATATGTTTTTTTTCTTAATGAGTAGTTCATAACTCATGATGTGACAACTAGGTGAATAAAGGTGGAGAGGAATAGTGATGAATGATAGGATTTTGGTAGGTATAACTTGAATCTCTATCTGACCCTAAAAAAGAAAATTGATACTGTTCAGCAGACATTAGCAAGCGTTCCAACTCTAGAAGCAGGATAAAGGCGGACTGGTGTGGTCGGAAAATCATTGTTTTGCATGCCTTGTCTTGTGTTTGTCTACCCTTTTTTATTAAGGGAAACTTAACGAAACAAATTACACAACTATTTTAGAAAAACAGATTCTCAATAAATTCTCTAAAAAGATAATGTGACATGTAACGGGTGTGGTATCAAAATAAGTGACTCCTATATTAAAATGACTTGTATAATTAGCAAGTCAGTCGACGTATCTGTTGCTCTCTCGATATATGTGAAGATAAACAATAGTCCAGTTCCTAGTGAACAGTTCGTTAATGCCCATGACTATGGGATTGAGAGTCTTGGATCTATGATCTGAGGAAGAGAGGATATTGATCACCGCTTTAGAATCTACTTCAAGTTCGATCCGTCAGTATCTCAAATTTCACGCGAGCGTTAGCCCGGTATAAACTCCCCAGAGTTCTGTGGTTACTGGTGAGCACCAGCCAAGATTTTGTGTGAACCCTCCCTGCCAGTTACATGTGCTTTCCCGGAGAAGTCCGACTGCTACAGTTGAGGACGAGGACTGTTTGTATGCTCTATTAGTATTTAACTTTATCTAGCCTGTAGGGGGTTTGTTCCATCCGATAAGATGTTCATGTTGAGGGCGAGGACCGGCAGTATCAGCTCGACTTTGCCACACGACTGAATTGTGGAACAGACCTGCATAAGACAAAATAGAGAAATTGGTGAGGAATGTCAATTGAACTACTCATCAAAGAGGGTCATATTTCTCCATTACTAAAGAAACCAACAAGTAATGCCAAAAAGAGTTGATCACTCATGCCCAAATACACGACGATGATGTTGGAGATTTTAAATGAGCCACTCCCTAATTGACGTATTGCAAAAGTCATTGGAAACGATGTGTGTGTTGGGAATTAATTCAAATTTTAGAATTGTTTAAATTCTTTTAGAATAGATCTTAGATTATCTTAAGAATTAGT
>JANIPM010000003.1:15998386-16012976 GCA_027478405.1 Erythroxylum cassinoides
TTTTAAAATTTTTCTAATTCAGTTCAAAACGTTAATCTTTTTGCACCAATAAATGGATATTTACGTGGTATTTATTAGACATGTCACATAATTAAAAATAATCTTTTGAATTTAATTACTAAGGTTTAAAAAATTATTACTTGATTGAAAATTTTAAATTTCGGACAATAAATCAAAAAAATTAAACATATTATCCTTCAAATTAATTTTGTAAATTGAGTTAAATATATTTTTAAAATTTTAGAAAAAATTATGAATTAAATTGCACCCAATTCAATTCAACTCAATTGATATGGATCTAATTATAAGTAACTACAAATTTATCAAGATCTTACTGCTAATCAGATGCTTGGGCTTCAATAAACTCTACTTATTACGCAAAAGGGTCTTCTTAGCGAGAGAAAATGTAGGCCCATATGTATTTTGGTCGAATCTATTCTTGTTGTTTAAGTAATTCTTTTATCTCTCTTATTGACCATAAGCAATTCTTAATTATAATAAGCCAACTACTTGAGGTAGGTAATATTTTAGGAATCTGCTTTTGTGGATAGGACTAGCAGTAGGCTTAGGCCTACCAATAATACCATACTGAAAGCATTAGGCCCATCCAACTCAATTGGATGCCGTATGTGGATTATCAATTATGTTCCAAATAATTGAAAAGTCAAGGTCAAATATCCTTGTTTTGACTTAATACAATTTCATTAGACAATTTGGATAAGTTGGTAAAGTCATAGTCAAATGCTGAGAGAAACTGAAAGTGAGAGCTCCAAGACTTTGTGGGATAGTTGGCCTGGTCACAACTTTCTGCACCATAAAACCGGTTTAGAAGGTCAGACCTGCAGAGTTGGTACCATTTCTAGCTAGGGGGTGAGCTTCATCCACTTTAATAATAACAACACATAAGTGAAAGTCTTTGTTATTAAGCCTCATTTAACATGGTCTGGTGGTACGCAATCTACATCCACTTAAATAGACACACAAAATAATAATAAAATCTTAACTCTAGAATAATAGAGCTCTTAAATTTGAATTTTTATATAATCTTTTTAAATATTCAGGTAAGAAGGTATAGATATTTTTTGAAGTTTAAAAAACTTTAATATTAAAATTTTTTAATTTCTTAAAATTTTCAAAAATTTTAGTTGACAAATAACGATGAATTTCACGAGATCATCTTCACACCCAGTCTGAAGTTTCGTAATAAAAAGAGATATGGGGAGGTATGATAGTATGCAGCCTTATCCCTACATAATAAAGATATTGTTTCTCGATATATGAACATTATATGTAGAGTAATCAAATACCACTGACATGATAATCTAATTCAGTTCTATAACTCTATCTGAACTCATCAAATTTGAATTAATTTAATAATTTAAAATAATCATAATAAATTATTAGTTTGAGTTAGATTTAATTAATATTATTCGAGTTTAAGAGATGAATTGGATTATTAAGTAAACAACATTTGATTATTTTATGTGTGATATTTATACTACATATATTTCTTAATTTTTTAATTGACTTCAAAGAGTGATTTTTCTGAAAAATAAAAAATAAGGAGTTTTAAAAAAATTAAAAGTGAGATTTTTATAAAATGTATTAAACTACAGGAGAAATTTATGTCTTTTACCTTTAAATATCTCTAAAAACTAAAGATTTCAATCTAATGACTATTTAAATCAAGTTCAATTTTAATCTAAATGTATAAGTTGAATTTATATTTAATTTATGATTAAAGGGTAGGGTATTTTTAAGTATTGGAAATCTTGAAATTGGATTTTTATGAAAGTATGTTTAAATGCTAAAAATTTGAGCTCTAGAGGTTGCAATCTAATGACTGCTTAAATCAAGTTCAATAATTTAATTTGAATTTATGAGTTGAATTTCGTTAGTATATAACTCAACTTATAGTGAAATGGTGGGGTATAGGAGGCATGTGAAACTTGAGATGAGCCCTTGTTTGTTCTTAGAGGAAGTATCCTTCCTCGTAGCAACTTCACATGGAAGGGATTCATGAATCTTATATATACAGTATGAATCGTGATTTGGTGATCCAACGTGAGTACAAATCTGAATAAGGTTGATACATAAGTGTCTTTGTGCTTCTCAAATCTGACGACCACATGCTCCTAACAGACAAGAAGCTATGTGTCTTTCCCGTTGCTAGAAATTATGTCGCTGACTGACTCTTCCCTTTTGTGTTTTGTATGTAACAAATCTTGTTTGATAATTAATGTTCTTGTTAGCTTGTTGAGAGGTTTTGAATCTAATTAATGCACGTTTGAACTCTGAAATTGGCAGGTTGTAAGATTATAAAATCCATTCTTCAGGAGGCACTGTACGTATTTGGAACCGTGATTTGTGATAACACGTGGGGATTGAATTAATGCAACTTTCCTTAAACCTTGATTTCATTTTGAATATTGAAACTAAACGGTTTGAGGAAATTAATGACTAGTCCCTTCAATAAGGTCCACTTTGAATCAAAGAGGTTATGATGACTGCTTTGATTCCGAATTATCTGTGATTATATTTTTAAGGCTGGTTTATCTATAAAAATTGTTCAAAGTATTCTTAATTATGCTTGTTATTGAAAGATAGAAAGAAAGGAGGTCAAATTTATAATTATAGAAGATTTTAAATAATTATGAAAAAAGTCAAGATAATCAGTATATAAAGCTCCGCTTTTTTATTATATTTTTATAAAAAAAATTATTTTAAATTTATAATTTTATAGTTATAAAGGAGTACCTTTACCGATTACTCCAAAATTTATCCTTTTAAATAAATATGAATATTAAACTAAATTCTGTTTTCATGAAGTACTATGGACTTAACTAAGTTCGGTAATCTTTCACCCACTAGTTATGTAAGTGTGTATCTAATGTGTACGTCTTATAGTAGAGAGTCAAATGACTGTCACATTCTCAAATTATGCCAACCCTACTTTAATCTCTCTAATACGAAAGTATCAGAGGCCATTTCCAATTATTAGTTGATTTCACGATCAAAGATACATGAAAAGCAGCATGGCAATCTAATCTGATTTTGAATTTGGTGTTCAAATAAGTGGTTTTAAGGGGACTAAAATATTCCAAACTGTCATTAATTATACGGTATAAAGGATTTTTCATAGTTTCAATATATCAAAAATCAAATTCTAATGTTAAGTCCATCCTTTGACGATGAGTATATATGTAATTGCTATGAATAATTTATCATGATTTTATAAATAGAAATAGTTTTGCCCCTTTAGGTGGTAGGATATGTTCTCTCCCATGCTTAACGTTGAATATCATTTTATTCAGGTCCACGAATGACGTACCAAGTGATGTAAAGTAAAGATGGTCCATCTAAAGATGGTCCATTATAATATATTCTGACTTAGTAGAATAGGACACACATCACTTCTTTAATTACTCTCAAGTCTCAATTAAGCACTTTCAATTGTTCGGATGAAGCTTCACGAAGCATATATATAGAATTGGTTCACTAGGAGCGCTTTTTGGACTCTCTAAAGGAAAGGGAAATCAATCACAGGCCCCAAAACGATTCACAATGTCCAATATTGTTGCTAATTTGACAATTCATGTATATATTACCACCAACATGTTGTGGGATCTTCTTCGTTTTTCACACAAAATAAAGATAATTGCCGAATAAGTGTCATTTTTTACTAGTAAAAGTGAACTGCAATTCTCCACTTTTTGTTCATTCAACGCCAAAAATGTGTCAATAACCTAGGGGTCTATTAAGGGTTTCGATTAAAGCCATTGAAGGTTTCGAATTAACTATGTAATTAAGCCTCTAAAAATGATTTGATACAAGTAGTTTGATAAACACTAGTTCAAAACCAATTAAAGAAATTTGTAATCTCAACTCTGAAGAGTAATGTTCTATATAAAGTGGACCAAATCAAACGTATAACCTAGCCTGGCTATCTCTTTCCATAAGCTTAATGTGTTAAAATCTATTGAAGAAGTTTATAAGCTGCACGTTTTGTACCATAGCAAGGAATGGGAAAGGTCGCACCAAAAGAAGGTACACTACACCCATTATGTGATGCAAATAAAGACGATAAATATCAAAATGACTGATGAACCACTACTCATCAATATAAATACATTTGTGTCAAACCCTTGTATTTCCCTCTTCTAGACCCCCTCTAGTGCTCCCTCTTTCTTATCTCTACTTTGTCACTTCTTGCCCATTATTCGCAAGTCCAAAGACAGTTGATTCTGATTCTTAGTTAGTGTCCTATTCTTGAAAATCCCAGAAATAACTCTTAGTCTAGCTTCCAAATCTACTAGAAAGATCGTTTTTTTATGCGCCAACACGGTACTAGTTAACATAGGAGCTCTTAGAACCTAAGATCTGCATTTTCAAAAGTGGATCGAAGGCATGGAAAGAGGCCACTTCCACCCGAAACATCGGAGGAGAAAAGCAAAGAACATGCTTCTCATGATGAGGACTTCTCTTCTTATTCATCTTCTTGGTCTGAAACAGACATGTCTGCTATGGTTTCATCTTTATCTCAATTCATTAGTACTAGTACAGACGATGATAGGTCACCGACGGTGCACTCATCGACCCCTTTAAGTGGAGTTGGAAAAGAGCTTGACCAGCAGTCCCAACCTGCACAGGAACAAGGTAATTAATTCGCTGACTATGACTCATCTTGCTTCTCTTGAGTTTAGTTTCGACTCGTGGACCCTTGAACAGTATACTTACTAGGCTAGGTTTGCTACGAAATGTGGCAAATCACTTCCAAATCTGGGTCGTTCTTTGGTTTCTTGTCTTGACACGATTCGTCAAAGTTGTCTCGGATCTGTATCTTTTGTTGGTTTCTGTATCTGAAGAACTATACAAACGCTTTATGGATTACATCCTCCTAAAATAAGATCTTGCCTTTGCTTCATGACCTCTCACACTATCTTCCTCTTTTGAGATCTTTTTCACACTGGTTCGCCTTTTTTATATTTGTCGGGTTCTTTGGACTTGGCTAGATATATATTTATCAATAACTTTCTTCAACTACGTACGCTGCTGAGTGACTTGTTAGGGTTTTTGCCAAGTTCATTGTACCTAAATGTTACTTTCCGTGAACAGCTCTCTTTCTCTTTCTTAAAAGGTGAAAAGAGCTGGGCTTGCATGCTTATCAGAGAATCTTCTACTATATCTTACTCTTTTTGTCCCCTTTACTAATCGTGTTCCATGTGGGTAATTTGGAGTTGGGTAGAGAATGTAGGATTCTATTCTATCGATTAACTTCTGGGGTACTTGTTATCATCATCATTATCATCATATACATATATATATGTGCATTCATTCCGAGTACAACTGTTGTGGTCTCTTCCGTGAATCACGAGCTTTCCTTTTCTTTAAGCTTTAGGACTATATAATTGGACCTGACCCCTCTTACTGACCATACATGTATATCTTCTGATGGCGATATCCAATTGTTTTTAGTTCGATATCCAATTGTTTTTAGTTCCTAACTAGCTCATTCCTTTTCCCAATTCAAGAAAGCGATGGCTTCATTTTCTTGGTAAATGCATAGCCTTAAGATAGCTATAGCTTCTTTCCACCTAATTACCCTTATACAAACAAGCTAGCTAAAGACTATGGTATCACTTTGCTTGCCATTGCTTAATTCCTTAGACCTACATAAATTTACTAAAGAATGTATACATATTGGTGAGTTACCAAAATCATACAATTATGTTCGTATCTCTATTTCGTTTTCCATGTATCTTTAGGCACTCATTTCTTTTGTTACATATTATTACTAATTGATGTTGCAAACGAGTAATGCATTCATTCTATTTCCAATGAATTTAGACCAGCAAAACCCTGATATGAAACAAAAAACTTCATTGATCTACATAAACAAGTTAGGAAGTATTACTCTTTTACCAATCCACCAAACTTGGTATCCTTCATGTGCACCTCCTTAGTATTAATTCAAGCTTCTAGAGCCACTTGATTTCCTTTTGCTATGCCATGCATTTCCGGTATTTATAATACGTATTCTTTTTCTCATATTTATATCAAATTAACCTAGTTCTTATGAACAAGACTTACGTTTGCTGCTGAACATTTTTTCGATGAAGAAACTACAAGAAGAAGACATTACAGAGGAGTAAGACAAAGACCATGGGGTAAGTGGGCAGCCGAAATACGAGACCCTAAGAAAGCAGCTCGTGTTTGGCTTGGTACTTTTGACACTGCTGAGGATGCTGCCATAGCATATGACAAAGCAGCTCTTAAGTTCAAAGGCACCAAAGCTAAACTCAACTTTCCTGAGCGAGTTCAGGGAAAAACCGAGGTCACCTACCTCCCTGGTGATTCAAGCAACTTCTGGTCTGAACATAATCCAAGCTTGGCAATGCCTCCTCCTCCTCCTCTTCGTCCACCTCCTCCTTCTCATGCAGTCTCTGCGCAGCCAACTTCATACCTTCCCGACGCTTACCCTCATCTCCTTCAATATGCACAAATTCTTTCCAGTGATGAGGTCAATTTCCCATACTATACTTCCAATCTCTTCAACCAAGACCCTTCTGCTCAGCAATTTTCATCAACATTACCTCCATCGTCTAGTTTCTTATCATCTCATCGTCATCAGCAACAACAGCAACAGCATCAACAAGATTTGATGAGATTTTCATCCAGACATGATGGCTCTTTCGGTTCAGACAATCAGGAACATGGAAAAGACTCTCAACAGTGACCCTAGTGAGTGATAACCAAGATGGTAACTATCGTTGTGATAATATTGGATTAGCGTCATCATTTGGGAGTGGTGATTGAATAAGAGTTTCCAAGTATTTTTATGGTGTTTTGGGAGCTCGTTGCCTTCAATTAGCTTAGTACTACTCGACATATGCATGCATGGTGATCACGAGCACACCAATTCAATGCTGGTCACCTCAAGATTTACATATTCCAATCAGTGTATGCATGGTATGTAAGCCTGCAAGAGAGTACTGCAAAGGGATCGTCGTGGTGGTTCACATTATGTAGGCCACACCCGTAATCACTCTGCTGATCGAAGAAGTCGCCACCTTTATCCAATTTATGAGTTTTTTTTTTTCAAGTATTTGCATATGGTCAATCTTTTGGGAACCGACTTTTGATTTTTTAGCCTAGTAATGATGTGGAACGTGGACATTTTGAATCCACTAGAAGTTCCAATAAATGTAATTGGTTTATTGATTCATGAGACATCATTTTGCATCAATTTTTATTCTACTCTCCAGATTAAACTAGTAATTTATTTCTTTTTGGTTGGTCCATTTAGTGAAATAATTACAAAGTTTTTTCATAATTTTTGTCTCAAATATCTTATTATAAATCTGTTTCCCCCCTAAAATAATGTCATTTTATACATACATATATAGATATAAAACGATTTTATTTTGAGGCAATAATAGGATAATTGGGAAAGAGAATTTGAACCCAGAACTAACTCTATATGATTCGAATTTAACATGTACTTTCATAAAGTATCCTCTATAATTTCTTCATCAAGGTGACAGGTCCTGGAAGTTAATTACTTCCCTATTTGGCGTATAGAAATTGACAAAGTCACCCATTAATGTCAACTTCCTGAGCCAAAGTGGTGGGTCTTCTTCTATCACGTTCACTGGTAGGCTGCCTGACCATTACTAGATAAGGCACGACTAACATTTCGACCAAGCAAAAGGAAATACCTCTGGATCCATAACTAATTTAATAAATGATATAATTGCATAAAATTCTGTTATCTTACAATGTTAGTGTACAGTATGAAGTGTTTTAATCTTACTAGGGCTTGTTTTAAAAGCTGTTGTTAGAAGTACTATAACAGAAATACTTCTGGTAAAGTTAATGCGAATAAGAATAGCTAAATTTTTGGTAATTATACTGAAAAGGCTAAAGAATATTAGAATTTTATATAATTGTTATATACATCATGATTAAAATTACAAAAAGTATGAAAAAATAAAATTGATACAAAGAACAAAATAGTTAATATGTTTCCTTTAGTAGTAAGATTATTTTTTAAATATCATGCCTTTAAAAAAGGTATGTGTAAAATATTTTCTAAACCATGATTTCAAGGTGAGTTTTTTTTATTAAAACTACAAAATTTAAAAGTATATCAACTAAATATATTAAGAAAGCCAAATTTAAAAATCTCAAACAGAAACTAAGTTTTCAGCTACCATATATACACTCGATGGTCCAACTCACCAGACAAAGGCTGTAGAGGCAAGAAGCGGGTCCGTTGGAAGTGCTCATCCTCCTAGGATTTGTTCTGTTAATGTACTATATATAAAAAATGAAGAGAAAATGGAATTGGAAACATGGACTGGATAGAGACATGATTTGTTTGAGATAAAATTCAGATGAATATCAACGATGTTTGTGATACATGCATTGGGATCAGATCATCTGTTTCTAATAATGTATTCTTACTTTGTTCCAACTCTTTTCATTTCTTTGTCTTTATTAATATGAGTATGCCCTCTTTTCCTTTGATTCTACCTTTAATATATTGATGGTATGTCAATGATATGAAAGCAGTCGGAGATTATTAATAACAAACGACCTGTTCCTGATGCACTAATTTACAAAAAGAATCGTCTTTTTGTACAAGTCACCACATTCTACGTTCATTTCATTCATTAAACAGCTGGCCTTAAATCTTTTTGTAAATGACTGATCTAATTTCCTCCCCAAGATGAGATCAACAGCTTGTTACCTAGGAGTGACCAGAGGGGCCATTTCAAAGCACTCCCAAAAACTAAAAGTGTTGTCACTTCAGAAGTTAAGCCTTGAAAATATGTGAGCCATTTTTGGCTTCTTATGAGCTTTTAACCAACCAGTCAACATCGGCAACATGCGTAAAACACTTTCTCTTTAGTCTTTATTCATATTCTACAACGCATCTCTTTCAAAGTATTAAATTAAAACGGGCTTGCCGTATAGTCAACCTTATATTCATTAATTAGTAATTGCTGCTATGACTGGCCGAAACTTGACAAAGAGACCTGCAAACGCTCTGTAGGGATAGCCAATTCATAGATTACGTGACTCTCTAGTATAGGGATCTTAAGTTTAAGTTTTTGGGTTGAAAACATGAATTATTATATTTTTAAATATTAAACATTTGTATAATTAATAAATTATTAAGTACGAATATGAATAATAAATTATAAATTCACTTGTTTAATAAAAAGAGATTTGTATACATAGGGATAGGGGACCTCCTTTGTGCATCCACGTGAATATAAAAATATCGATGCTATTGCTGTCTGCCTGAGTTTAATAGCTACCATACCTTTTGTCATAGTCGAAAACTTACTCATCATGAAGGGTTCATCAGTCCGGACATTGGCAACAAAATAATTATAATGACCGACTTGACAAGGAGCAATCACATTGAATTGATGTGGACCAATTAACATCAGATAAAACCGTTTGGTTTCTTGTAGTAATATAAACGACAAAACAAAATCTTCAACCACAACCGTGCATGGCGCCACTTCCAAACCCTTTTATGTATAAAATCATTATATATTATCATCTCACAGGGTTAAAAACAAAAACAAAAAGAGCAGATATTTTTATAAATTCAATATTTTGGTTCTTATGACTAAAATCTGTTATGAATCAACTCATGTTTTTTTTTAATCTTAATGTAAACATATATTCAAGAGTCCATTTGATTCATGGTTAAATCCATCGACACAGAGACACAAAGCAGGTGTTGTTTGACTGATTTCCAAACGATGACCCTTGATAGAACTTGAACGGCCAAAAATTCAAGCCTGAAGAGTTATCATTAAACTACTTGCCATGGTCCTTCCAGGATTAGGATATCACACAGACAGGAGCGGCTACTTTTGCAAAAGGCAAAGCAGCTCAAGCTAGCTGAGTATTAAAGTAGAAGCTTTCGACTGTTACGCATGCACGGGCTTTGCCCACTTGTTTCGGCAGAAACAAGGCGAACCACTTTTTATCTCTGAAAAGCTCAAAGATTATCGGTGCGTGCTCTTCTTGAACTTAGATTATCAATGGAGTTAGGAAACCTTTTGGAAGTGAAAGCCTACATGCATGCATGCAAGACGACAAAGAGTAGACAGAGAAAAGAAGGGAAAGTTCTTCTTCTTGTAGGGTTAGCGCATTACAGATTAGGATTATGATCCTCCCAAACCTTACGTACCCCGCGTGAAAGCTGACGTTGTTGGAAGCTTTTATTATTATTGTTATTGTCATCAGTTTGATTAGGACAAGTTGCTGTTCAACGTTTGTTTGCTTGTGTTGCGTCGTGGACCTGCTTTCGGCTTCAACGTCAAATTTTGCGGCTTCCTCGTCATAGATTCAGCGTTCCGCGCTTATACTGGTGAGCAGGAGAACAATGATGATAGGTGGGTTCAAAAAGCTGCCGATTACATTTTGTCCTAGTGAGTGGACCCAATGCATTGTGTATAATAGGCCAAATCTATGAACCGGAGTGGCCGATTGAATTGTGAACAGACCAAATCTATGAACCGGACTGGCCGATTGAGTTGTGAACATGCATCTTAGAAGGAAACGGAGAGCGCATACCTTTTTTTTAAGGAAGAAGACCCTAGGTTTTAAGTTAAATTATTTAATAAATTAATTAATTAATAACTTTAATCAAAGAAATCGGAAAAATCCCACTGCAGGACAAACCTACTTTTTAAAAGTCAAACACAACGTGCATAATTTGAACAGAGAGAAGTTGAGATTGAAGAAATAATCTCATAAATCGAACTAATTAGCTCAAACTATTATTTATACAGAGAAAGACAAAATAGACTAAAAGCTAACTGTGATTTGACTGTGATTTGACTGTGGTTTGTGACTAAACTAACTATGGTTACAAGTAAACTAACTATAGTTAATAATAAATAACTATAGTTTACATCCTCCCCTCAAGATGAAGCTGGTGGAAGTCGAAACTGATTCAACTTGAAAACTAATTTGTGAAATTGAGGAGTAGAGAGGGACTTTGTGAGAAGATCAACGACTTGAAGATGGAAAGGAACATGCAAAGGCAAAATCAACCCTTCTTTGTACTTGTCCCTCACAAGATGACAGTCAATTTTCAGATGCTTCGTACGCTCATGGAAGACTGGATTCTGTGTGATTTGGATAGCAGCTTGGTTGTCACACCAGAGAGGAACAGGTAGAGAACTAGAAACGTGCAAATCATGAAGTAAATAAGTGATCCACTGAATTTCACAAACGGTAGAACCAAGAGCACGATATTCCGCTTCTGCAGATGAGCGAGAGACAGTGTTTTGTTTCTTGGACCTCCAAGAAATCAAAGCAGAACCTAAGAAAATACAATAACCAGAAACAGATCTTCTGGTGTCTCTACACCCAGCCCAATCCGCATCACTGTATGCTTCAAGTTTCAAATTATTCTGAGCGGAGTAAAACAAACCTGTAGCGGGGCAACCCTTCAAATAGCGCAATAGATGTAAAGCAGCTTGCCAATGAGTATCTCGCGGATGTTGAACAAATTGACTGAGTTGATGAACAGAATGAGTAATATCTGGTCGTGTGAAGTTTAAGTACAATAATCTGCCCACCAATTGTCGATAAGGAGAAGGATCAGCTAACAATGTACCCGAATCTGCTGTTAAAACCATACCTTTTTGCATAGGAGTAGTAGCAGCCTTACAACCCGTTAAACCAGCTGTAAAAATCAGATCCAAAATATACTTGCGTTGGCTGATGTAGATACCATCAGGGGATCTCGCAATTTCTAACCCAAGAAAGTACTTAGCAAAACCAAGATCTTTAATTGTGAAGGCAGAATCTAATGAAGATTTCACCTTTGCAATAAGTTCATCAGAATTGCCCGTTATAAGAACATCATCCACATACACAACGAGAGCTAAGAAAATACCTTGAGAGTTATACGTAAACAAACAACTATCAGCCTTTGACTGACAAAAACCAAGTTTGGCGAGATGGCTGGTAAATTCAACATTCCACTGTCTTGAAGCCTGTTTTAAACCGTAGAGAGACCTAATCAATTTACAGACTTGTCCCTTTTTAGCCTTGTCATATCCATCCGGAGGAATCATATAGAGCTCTTCATCAATATAACCATGCAAGAACGCATTATTTATGTCCAATTGACATAATGGCCAACAAAAAACAGCAGCTAGAGCAAGAAGTAGGCGGACTGTTACTGTTTTAGCCACAGGAGAGAAACTCTCAATATAATCTTCACCCTCCACTTGAGTAAACCCCTTTGCCACTAATCTTGCCTTGTACCTATCGATACTACCATCTGGTTTCAACTTCAGTTTGTAAACCCATTTAGAACCAATAGCCTTCTTTCCTGGAGGAAGGTCAGTCAACTCCCACGTATGATTCTTTTCCAAAGCATCAAGTTCTGTCTTCATAGCTGTCACCCAATTAGAATCATGCTTGGCGTCATGATAGAATTTTGGTTCTTCAACATGCTGAAGTTTGGCCAAAAACGCCACATGAGTATCACTAAAACAAGAGTGTGTGACAAAGGGATAGGCTGGAATTGGAAGCACAGAAGAAGAAACTGGAGTAGAGACAGGATCAGCCATAAGAACATTAGAAACAAAATCAGACATCCAAACAGGTTGATGCCTAGGTCGTGTGCTTCTTCTAGACTCGACCTCAGTAGAAATAGGAATAGCTGGGGCGATAGCATCTTCAGAAAAGTCCTCCGTAATAGATGTCGTAGGGAGAACAACATCCTCAACTGAAGTGACTGGAGAAGGAGAATTAATAATGGAATCGTTAGACAAACGAGTAGGCTTTGGCAGGGAACAAGAAGACGCATCATGATCCTTTTTAGAAAACAGAGACTTGCCAAACAGAAAACTCCTTCATGAAAAACTGCATCTCTGCTGATGATAATCTGTTGGGTAGCAGTATTGTATAATTTGTATGCTTTCATGCCTGGATAATGACCAAGGAAAACACAAGGAACAGACCTCGGGGCAAATTTGTCCTTATGAGGGTGAACATCTGTAGCATAAACCAAACAGCCAAACACCTTTAATAAACTATAATCAGGTGATTTATGAAACAGTACCTCAAAAGGAGATTTCCAGGCTAGAATTTTCGTTGGGAGTCTGTTAATGATAAAGGTAGCATGTAATAAAGCTTCTCCCCAAAATCGAGTTGGCATAGAAGACTGAAACAACAACGATCTAGCAACTTGAAGAAGATGGCGATGCTTTCTTTCAACGACGCCGTTCTGTTGAGGCGTGTAAATACAACTTCTTTGATGATGTATACCAAGAGAAGTGAGAAGGTCTTGAACTTGATGACTGAGAAATTCTGAGCCATTATCTGTTCTAATAGATTTCACTGTCACATTAAATTGATTAGTGACCATGTGAAAGAACTTTTTCAAGTGCTGGAAAACTTGACTTTTATGTTGCATGAGAAAAGTCCACACACACCGGCTAAAATCATCGACAACTGTGAGGAAATAATATGCACCAGTAATAGATTTTTGCTTATACGGGCCCCATATGTCTAGATGAAGCAACTCAAAAATGGATTGAGTACGTATAGCACTAACAGGAAATGGAGTTCTTGTTTGCTTTGCCAAAGGACACACAGCACAATGTTCACTACCAAAACCTTTATGGACAAAAAATGGTAAATGATCCAACACCACATCACTTGGATGACCAAGTCTGAAATGCCATTTTGGAGTAGAAGCCACGATTTTATTCATATTTGTGTCCATACAAGAATTTGAGATATTCTCAACAGTACAAACTGAATCATTCAAGTGAGAATGTTGTAACATAGTGGAGGAACAAGGATAAGAAAATAAGGCTAACGAAGGATCTATGGGATGGTTATTGATAAAAGGTTGAGAAAAAGATTGTTTATCAAGAATGTAAAGACTTCCAGCAACTTTGCCAACAGCGAGGACCTTCTTACTCTTCAGGTCCTGTAAAACGCAAAAATCAGCATAAAAGGTGAAGTAAACAAGATTTGTTTTAACTAACTTGTTTACTGAAAGTAAGTTATGGCGAAATGAAGGTAAATGTAAGGTTTCGGTAAGGATAAGATGTTTATGTAAAATGACTTGGCCAATCTCAGTAACTTTTGTAACTCGTCCATCTGGTAAATGAACAGAGGTGGCCACAGTCAAAGTAGTCAAGCTATCAAAGAGCAGTGAATTGGCACAGATATGACTCGATGCTCCCGTATCCACAATCCAACAATCAGAAGGAGCAGAAAGTGGAGGCAAGTTACTTGCCATACCTGCAAAGTTATCAAGATGAGCAAAATTCACATGACAATCATCAATCTGTTTTCCTCTCATCAATTTGGCCATTTCCTGCCGTATCAGATCAGTAACCCATTGCTTATCATCAACATGTTGTTCTTCAATTGGAGTTTCAGCAAGATTAACATGAGCTTTCCAACCACTGTTCTTGGCCTTCTTATTCTTAAGATCTTTCCACCAGTCCGGATAACCATGCAATTTGAAGCATGTATCCTTTAGATGACCAGTATTCTTGCAAAAATCACAAACTCTGTCATCCTT
>JANIPM010000003.1:16015300-16030138 GCA_027478405.1 Erythroxylum cassinoides
CCATCTACTTTTCATTTATATTTCTCTTTGTTTGTCATCAAAATTATTTAATACGTGAAGTCTGGTTTGACTTAACAAACACAACATATAGTATAACAATCAAATGTTCATATATATAACAGCTTCATAGCAGGAAATAAGATCTAGATAATAAGGAAAGTGAGGTAGTTCGAATGATACTAAAAACCTTAAAAAAAAGATCAACCATAGAAGGCAACCAACTATTAGTGTATGAAGAGGGAATTTGTTCTCTAATGTTTTTTTCTTCAGTAGGGGCAATTTTGCCACATTCCTCTTAACGGAATGAATTTTCTCCATCAAAATTTAGTTGCCATGTCGACATTCCTTGATGAATTATGTTAAGAGTTATATTCTGTAAAAATGAATTTAGAATAAAATTCATTATGTTGAACTCTAATTTCGATGATAAGTGAAAGTACTATAGTTTAGTACTTATACATCTTCAATCTACCTAATGAGATGAAAGTTACCTTTATTAAAATAAAAGTAATGCATTTACCCTTTATATCATATCTAAATTTTAGAATTTAAAGTAGATTACACATGACCTTGTTCTTGATGTACAGAAATATAGTATTATTTATATAGGGTTATATTACTATTATTACTAAAAGAGTTAAATACTCTCTCAGATCTTTCATCAAATAATTAGCAAGTTTTCCTTAAAGAAGCGTTAATGGTTGTGAAAAGAAGTGAACCCATATACTACCAAAAAAGGAAGACAATAAATCATCTTCGAAACACAAACACAAACACAACCCATACACCATATGCTGAAAAAAGATCTCACAGTAAACACCTAAACGGATAAGTAAAACAGGGCACAAGAAGGATGGTTTGAAACTAGAAAAGAAGAACAATACAATATAGTTAAGGATGCTTCTTCGACAGCAACGACCATAATACATGAGCCAATCATAAGAAAGGGAGAATGATTATTGGACTGTGAATGTAGAGGAATGTTAAATGAAAAGAGGTTCTTTTTTCCTATTAATAACTAATACAAAATGACATCATTTGTTGTAAAGGTAAACATTGTAATTTTTGTTTTTGTTGGAAGAAATATGACACAATTTTGTTAGTAAAAAAAACCGTTGCCAAATAGGAAGACATTGTCGTATTTGTTGTCACCTTTGCCTAACATAATTATATATAAGCCAATTGGTTTATATGTTATAGTACAGAAGTTGGCCATAAAAATTAGATAATTATTATTACATATAGAGTAGTATATATTACATAAGTAAGATATGGAAAATTTATATATAATGTAATATTTAATAAATCATTATAATAGTTAGGATGAATTATTATGTATACATTAATAATACATTAAGTAAATTACCATATATGATAATAATAATAATAGAAGTTTATTAGAAATAATTTGTTAAATATTTCATTAAGTGAACAAATTTTATTGTAATGATGTTCACTTCGTATTAATCATTTTAGCAAAATAAAAAATTGTTTGAAAATAGTATTAAGTTAACTTATAAGAAATAAAAGCTAGGTGATAATATTTTCCAATATTCTTTTCTAAATGGTAATCAACATTAAATATTAATAATTTTCAAACATGATGTTAATGATGTTGATTGCATAACTGTAAAACAAATTTAGTGAACAATTTTGATTGTAACATGAGTACCTCACATTATTCATTTTATCAAAATAAAAAATTGTATGAAAAATGTTAGTATTGGTGACAGTTTTTGGTTTGGTAGCAAAATGTCTCTCAATTTGTGACGTTATTTTATTTTGGTAGCTAATAGTGGGACATTTGGAGACGAATTGTCTCTTTGTCACCAAATTAATCAGATGACAAAAAATAAACTGAGAGGATGTTGTTTATGGGATGACAAACAACATCGTCCTAGAGTCTGTTTTAACATGGACACGCGAATTTTTATGTTCCCCCTTTTGAGTTTTGTCCCTTCCTCTCCACTTTCCCATTGCTTTAACACGAAAAACCACCGAAGTTTTGGTCCCTTCTTCTTCTCTCTCTGTGTCGTTCTGTCCTCCATCATCTCCCTGTGGTTTCTCTCCATCTGGTAAGTGGTGTTATGTTCTTCTTTTTCTTCTGTCATTGAAGTCGAATGTTGGTGTTTGTGACCTTCGGTTTTTTATGTTAGCTATTGAGTTGTTTGTGTTAATTGGTAATGATAATGGTTGAAATGTGCTGAATATGTGTTATTGTGGTTGAAGAAAGGGAAAATAGATAATCGCTTTTGTTAATTTCAGTTGAAATGTACATAACATGTTTGAAGAAAGTCCTGAATAGTCTACTTTTGAATATTAAGAATGATATTAACACAAACAATCATCTATTTTTAATGGCTAAACTATTTTTAGCTACCTAATCACCTTCATTACACTAAAATTCTTTAGACATGTGTTTATATTTCATCTCCAAATGCTCATCGAAGTATGTTACATTTTGGTTATTAAAGGATATCTCTTTGGCAACAACATGACCATCCCAATATGCCTCGTGACCTTCGATTTCATTTTAAAGATATATTGTTTGCCTAAAAAATATGCATTACGTGCATGGAAGAATGTTTTCATGTTAGCTTCTTTGGATTATGTGAGCTCCCCGATCACTTTAAAGTGAAATCTAAGGTCTTGGGCATGGGCCTAAGCCAATTGATTCATCATCGTCACGACCAGTATATGTAACGACGCTTCAAGAGAAGAACTTGTCGCTTAAGGCTTAGTTACAATATAATAAAGAAAAGTTAGATAGTGCTGAAGAAAAATTACAACTTAATGAGCAAAAATTTGACCGTGCTATAAAAGAGTTGACCAAGCTTAAAAAGATGATCAAACAAGTAATGGGGTCAAACTATGTAAGTAGTAGTGATGATGAGGAGTCTTAATTTATCCATAAATTTTTTCTTAAATTTTGTAATTAGCATTTATTTACTTTTTTATAAAATGCATTTAATTTTTAATTATGATTTATTTTACTTAATTATTATTTAAACAATGTCACCAACAATAATTCAAAAATGTGACTTAATTATAATTCAAACTATGTTAAAAATAATAACATGGATTAAAAATGTTATTAATAATTATAATTAAATAATAAATTGGTAATAGGAGAGTATAAATTAAAATTAAAATTCGTCACCAAAACCTTTTAGCTACAAATACAAAATCATCACAAAAACTTTTTACGTACATTTCCTAAAACGTCTCTAATAACCTTTAGCTACATTTAAAAAAATGTAGCTAAACATATTTCGCTACGTAAAAAAAATCGTCTTTAAAGATTATTACCTACGCCTACATTAACAAAGTTAATTACCTTTACCCACCAAAACGAAACGTTGCAGTATGTCATTTGCGGTAATTTTTTATCTCCTCGCCTATTAGTTTTTGCGACAAACTACTAATCATAACAAAATCAATTGGGTGATGAAATTGTGAAAACACCACAGATAATTATTTCTTTTTAGGCCTTTGCGACTATTTTTTGCTTGTCTTTCAGTGATGAAACTAATCATTGCCAAAACCCTCTTCTGTTGTAGTGAATGCTCCCTCCACAGTGTGTTAGATTATTTAATGACCCATGTGACTTATAGATTTGAATCCCATAAAAAGAAACCAAGATAATGGTTATTGGGTATTACATAATGGATCTCAAATGGGCCCAAAACCTTTTCCCTCCCTCTTTTAAATACCAAACAACATATTGGTTGGTGGTTGATGTATATATATAAGTTTTAGAAACTTGTAAAGGTGTTATCTGTACCATTTGAAGAAACTCATCAAAGAAGAATAGAAGAAGGGAGGGAATAAATCAATACAAAAAAAACTATTATGGATTCAGTTATGTCTTTATACATCGATCCATTAAATTGTCTTACAATTGGTATCAAAGCCATGATGTTGTGTGATTTGTTTTCTACTGTGTATCGTTTCTGTATGATTGGTTTTTCTGTTTGTTTTTGTATGGATGGAGTCTTGCATTATTCTATATTTTTCATGGCATTGTTTTCTTTTTATACAAAACAGACAGTGATTTCTATTTGTTTATAACATGTTGCACTGCCATGAAAGTTTTGATGAACTTTCGGTGTTGACATGTAATGCGTATGGGTTCTATGTTTGCTCTTGGAAACGAAAGGGTAGTCTTTTATACAAATTTCTGTTATGGGTTAGAGTGAGAGGAAGACATAGTAGGGAGAGAATCAAAAATACAAAACCAAATGAAGATGCTCTTGGTAAGGCTTGGGATAGTTTTCAGTTTGGAGAGAAACTATCCTCTGTGATTATAATGTTGGCAACAGATGCTCTTGGTAAGGTTTGGGATGGTTTTCGATATGAAGAGCCATTTTGTGTCATAATATGTTTTAATTGGTACCTTGACCATTTATATTATGCCATGCTTGGATAATTCTCTTATTATATGTTGAATGTGCTACATGACATTATTTTAATTTAGAATAGTTTGTTAGTTACCAAAGTGACCAAACTAACTAAATTAAAATTTGTCATGTATGAAATTATCCAATTAAATGTTTATTGTATGGACAGCTTGTTAGTCACCAAAGTGGCCTAGCTTAAAAATATTAATCATTTAATTGTTTATTATGATATGATGCTAAAATGACATAAAGGTTAAACTGAACAATTAAGATTATTGATTACAACACTAGGAGGTCACTCAAAGGTGGACCATTGCTTATAATTAATGACATTAAAGGGATTTTATCAACATATTTGGTTAATATGATTGTATATCCAAAGATAACATGCATATTGACTAGAATATGATTGATTGTCCATTATAGTAACCTATATATATGCATCATAATAGGTTACAAATATGTATTTAAATTTCACCCAAAGGAGAATTTAAATGCATAATCAAAGGGTATTAGTTAGTTTGAATCCATTTAGGATTACTCAAAGTATTAATATGTGAGCTATATGTTATGTTTACAGTATCTACTAATTTGTTTGCTTTAGAAAATGGGCTGATCAAGTTCAATAGTCTAAACTATGCTGATTGGTTCGAACAAATCCAGTTCCAACTGGGTGTAATAGATTTGGACTTGGCCATAGTCTCAGACGCAAGGCCCGCAGTCATAACTGAGACTAGTTCTGAAGCTGACAAGTCTTATTATGAGACTTAGGAACGGTCTAATAGGCTGAGCTTGAATTTGATGCAAATGATGATCGCAAAAAATGTAAAGTCGTCAATGCCTAAAACGAACAATGCAAAGGAGTTTATGTTGAAGCTTAAAAAATACTCCCAATCTGATATAGCAGACAAGTCCATAGTCGGGACTTTAATGAGTGAGCTGACGATCAAAAAGTTTAATTGGTCACAGCCTATTCATGATCATGTAACACATATGTCAAATCTAGCTGCAAAGTTGAAATCCATGGGTATGGATATAATTGAGTCTTTCTTTGTACAGTTCATTATCAACTCACTTCCTCTTGATTTCAGCCAGTTCTAGGTGAATTATAACACGATTAAGGAAAAATGAAACCTTTAAAAAACTAAGGCCATGTTGGTTCAGAAGGAAGGGAGATTGAAGAAAATGAAGGAATACTTCATTCATCTCACGTTTCATCAAAGAGCTAGTAGCAACAAGAACAAACTAGGAAAAAAAAGGCAAAGAACGAATCCATAAAGATAAGAGGTGCCACTTCTGCAAAAAATCTGGTCACTTCAAGAAGAATTATCCTAAAAGAAAGGCTTGGTTTGAAAAGAAAGGTATATATTATGTCTCAGTATGTTTTGAATCAAATCTTATTGAAGTGCCTAATAATACTTGGTGGTTAGATTCTGGTGCAACTACTCATGTGTCACATGTTAAACAGGGATTCCTTTCAATCTAGAATATAAACGGAACTGACACATTCTTGTATATGGGGAACAAAATGAGGGCATGAATAAAGAGCTTTGGGACGTACAGATTGATCTTTGAAACTAGGTGTCATCTTGATCTAAAAAATGGTCTTTATGTTCCTGAATGTGCTAGGAACTTAGTTTCTGTTGCAAAGTTGGATGATGAGGGTCTTAACTTTAAGATTGGAAACCATGTGTTTTCTTTATATAAACACAACTATTATGGTTCTGGTACTTTAACTTATTGTTTATAACGTTTCAATCTTGATGTTGATTTTGCTGAATCTCTGTTTCATGTTGACCATATTATAGGCAATAAACATAGTGCATATAATGAATGTTCTACTTTTTATGGTATAAAAGGTTAAGTCATATATCCATGTATAGAGGTTAGTAAAAAATGAAATCTTATCTCAGTTAGATTTTATTGACTAGGATATTTGTGTGGATTGCATTAAAGGTAAGCAAACCAAACGTATATCAAGGAATCCAGCCACAAGAAGTGCGAATTACGTGAATTAATACACGCTAATATCTGCGGTCCTTTCGACGTTTCTTCTTAGGGCGACAAAAAATATTTCATTACCTTTATTGATGACTTCTCATGATATGGTTATATTTATTTGCTACATAAGAAGTCTCAGTCTATGGACAGCCTAGAGGTATTCGTTAATGAGATAAAAAGGCAGTTAGATAGAAAAGTAAAGATAGTGAGGTCTGACAGAGGTGGTGAATATTATGAACAATTTGATGAAAGTAGATAATGTCCAGGTCCATTTGTAAAGTTTCTTGTAAGTTGAGGCATATGTGCGCAATACACAATGCCTGGTACACCGCAACAAAATGGTGTAGTTAAAAGACAGAATCGTACTCTTATGAAAAATGGATAGGAGTATGTTAAGTTATAGTACTATACCTTCATCATTGTGGATGCATATACTTAATAGGATTCCTAGTAAGGCAGTTCCTAAGACACCTTATGAACTATGGATAGGAAGGAAACCTAGTTTATGACACCTTCACATTTGGGGTTGTCCGACAGAAATAAAGTTGTATAATCCACATGAAAAGAAGCTTAATGCGAGAATCGTTCGTGGTTATTTCATCAACTATCCTGAAAACTCTAAGGGTTATAGATTTTCTTGTCCTAATCATAGTACGAGAATAGTTGAGTTCGATAATGCACGGTTCATTGAGAATGGTCTAATCAGTGGGAGTGGAGAACCGCGAAAAGTGGATATTCACGAGAGTCAAGTAGAAACTACTCCAAGTTGAGTAGAAACTACTACATCAAATGTGATCCCACTAATGGTTATTCCTCTTGTTGCATCATGGATACCCAATATACTGGAACAACAGTATATTGAACATATTAATGAAGAATCAGCTAATGATGTTCAAGTTACAAATGATCAAGTGATGTTACAAGAAGCAGGATTATAAAGGTCTGTAAGGCAGAGAAGATTAGCTATTTCGAGTGACTATGGAATTTACTCACTTGAACATGAATGTGACTTGAGCATTGATCAGGATTGGGTCTCGTTCAAACAGGCCATCGAGTGTAGTAATTTTGAAAATGGTTTAATATTATGAAGGAAGAGTTAAAATCAATGGATGACAACAATGTCTAGGAATTAGTTAAGTTGTCAGACGATGCAAAGCAAGTGTGTAACACCCCATACTAGGGGTTAGAATATTAAGAAAATTCAGTATATTTTATGCTTTGCATGTTTGAATATTTGCTTATTTGTGTATACGCATTTTAGACACATACAATGTTTGTGCATGCATTCATGACATTCTGAGTCTAATTGGTTTTAGAATTTTGATTAGGTGAGAATTTTGGTTTATTGGTGATGGAAATTTATTTGGAAATTATTAGTAATATTTTAGAAAATATCTGGAAATTTTAGGAATTTTGGGATATTAAAAAAAAGGCTAATGGCTTAATAACATGTAGCACTCCTTGTGGATGACAAATGACTCACATGCAACGGGGCCATGTGTCAAGGTAATAATTAAAAACGCAAGCATGTGTTTTGAACGGCAAGTTGCTATAGCTCTTTGTTGTTCTCCATCTTTTGCTTGGTTCTGCATGCTACATCGAAACTCTGTTCTTCACTGTCAAAGTTGGGATTTTTCTAAAGAAGCAAGTAAGTTGTATTATAGTTTATGGGTGTTTTGCAAATGTATTAATGTTATTGTAGTATTGGAATTGAGTACATGCATGAGAAGTTTCTGTATTATAGCTTCGGTAATGCCCAGGATGTTTTATATAAACTTGGTGTGATTTCGAAAATATGCAGATTATGTTATGGAGGTTGGGGGAATGGAAGTTCATTGTGATGTGATTAAGTACATAAAAATGTGGTAACGAACAGTGTGGCTATAGGTTCTGCATTAGTTGTAATTTAAAAATAAAGTCACAGTAGTAAGATGGAAAATACGCAGTAGTGAGAGAAAGCTTGTGTAAGGAATTGGTTTTTCGTGTTTAAATATAGATTTGTCTTGTTTGAGTTGTGATGAGTTGGAATGGAAGTAGAGGAATTTGTTTAAGTGTGATATGTGCTCATTGAATAAGATTGAAGTGTAAAATCTGGGAAGTTTGAAGATTACAAACTTGAAAGATTTCATCTCTGTGAAAGTTCATCACGGCCAACTTGAAGAATTTGATTTCTGTGAAAGTTCACCATGGCCAACTCTTGAGTTTGCCGCGGCAAATTTTTAAGAAAATGTCGAAGAATTTTGCTATCTGGAAAGTTCGTCGTGGTGAAGTTTCCTGACAGCTTAAACATATTTTGATATTTTAGGCATAACTTTCTCTTTAGTTATCCGAATGGAGTGATTTTTAATTTGAAGTAAACTAGAGACTTAAGGTTACAAATTATCTAAAGAGACTAATTTCTAATTCTGCCTCTAAGAATTTCATAATTTGATTGGAAATTGAGATAAGAATTTTGATGAAGCTCAAGAACAGTATGAAATCTTTTAAGTATAACTTTCAGTATTCTAAACTAAATTGGACAAACTTAGTATCATTGGAAACCTAAGACAAAGCGGGACAACTTTCTAGAAGGAAGTATTACCTAAATAGCTCAAATACTTTATGAGAATAATTGAGCAAGGTGGACCTGAAAGTTGAGTGTGAAATAAATCGGGAATGAGGGTTTGAGTATAGTTTCACATGATCGATAATGTGGTGAGATTAGGGATAAGAAACATGGATTTTGACATGAAGATGCATCATACATATTCATTATACACGAGTGTGCATAATTGAATTCATAATTATGCACAATAATAATATATGTTTGTATTGAATGTTTTATAGGACCCTTAGAGCGACCGATTCCAGATATTGTCGGGACTTCTAGACAATAAACAATAAGGGAGCTTTTGTAAGTAATTTTAGACGGTAATTTTTGTAAGTAATTTTAGACGGTAATTTTGTTAAGTAATTTAGATGGTCTTATCTGTAATTAAGTCTTGTTGAATAATTGTGGGTAATTCAGTAAGAAATCTAGTGATAAATTTTGGATTGTTCTGCTTTGACTGTTTGTTTGATGTTTGACTTTAATCCATTGAATGATTTGCGAATTTGTCAGATTGATATGTTTGAGTTTTGGTATGAAAGCAATGATTAGCTAATTACGTTGAACACAAAATGAATTTATTTGGTTTTAAAACTATCAAGTCCTAGTCGTGGGTAAATAGGCACGCGTAGAAGGGTCTGCAGTTGCTTCTATGGCAGTTCGGTGTCTTTTGTTAATGGCATTCCGGTGTCTTCTATTAATGGCACTTTGATGTCTTCTGTTAATAGCACTTCGGTGTCTTTTGTTAATAGCAGTTCAGTGTCTTCTGTTAATGACACTTCAGTGTCGAGACTTCAGTCTCTTCTGTATAAGTCCTGTTACCCACTTCTGTTTATAGATTTACAGTCTGATTCATTTTGTATTTTGATCTATGATAAGATAAGATTTGATATGAAGTAAATATGAAATTTTGATCTGATGGGTTAACACCTTATTCTGAAAATCAGTTCTGTATTCTGAATGTTCTGTCTTGCTATTGAAATGACTAACTTTAGCTTGCGATGTGTTTTCCTTAATAAATCTTACTCTGTTCTAAATTTCAATATGTTGAGATGCTTTTGTGTAACATGATTCAGTATCTATTGTGGTTAATCATAGTTTAGTTATTACTCACTAAGCTATATGCTTAGCATGGTGAATTTGCCCCGTGTAGGTTCAGAGAGAAGGACTTAAGGAATGGGATAAGTCAACCGCATTGGCCAAAGAAGTCTGAGTTTTGTATTGCTCTAAAATGTATTTTGTTGAGTTTGTTTTGGGCTTGTATATAACTTTAGAATTTTGTTTTAAGGTTTGTAATAACCTTAATTTAGGTTGGTTTATGAAATTATGATATGTATTGTATGTTTGTTTGAGATTCTGAAAATGCACGGTGAAATGTTTCGTTTGTTTTTGGAAATGTTTATTTTTGAATGCTATGGTTCCGCGAAATATTTTGGTTTGTTTGTACTATTTTGTGTGGCATCCACATATCCTCCAGGGGGTATTATGTGGGTGTTACATTGAATGTAACATATAGGAGTTGAAAATCTAGAAAAGTGAAAGAAGAATTGTAGGAGTATGTTAGCTGTAGTGTTTTCATGGAACATGCATTTGTATTTTAGCCATTTCTTGATCTTTACATATCCAAATGAGATGATTTTAAGTTTAGAATAAACTAGAGATAGATGGCTAAAATTTTTATGAAGGGATTGAATTTGAATTCTGTCTTTAAGAGTTTCAAATTTTGGCTTCAAGTTGAATATTGTGTGCTGCTATGGTATGAGAATAGTCTATGGTAGTTTAGGTATAACTTGCAGAATACTGAACCAAATTGCATGATCTTGATGTAGTTAGAAACTTAAGACATATAGGAATTTTTTTTAGAATAATGTATTACCTAAATACCTCATTTTCTTTGTCAAATTGGCCATGAAAAATTGACCTGAAAATCTATTTTGAGAAAAGCTAGAATAATGCTTGAATAAGGGATCATCAAGTAGTTGCATGATTATGCTCAAGCACGATCATGACAGAGAGGTAGTTTTATGATTGTTCACAGGCATGATCGTGATAGAGAAGGATTATTTGGTAGTTGCACGGTCATGCACTGTTGTCTTCTTACTTACCTTGGTGTTTTGGACTTAATTGAGGTCTGAAATGAACCTAGATTGTTGCTAAAGTAAGTGTTTAAGTTATTGATAAGTTTAGGATGTTGATTGACATTATAATTGAGGAATGGAATGACTTGAGATGAATGTATCTCAATTTGGAAGTTATAAGTTGTTAATGACGTAAAAGTGTTCTTATGAATAATATGAATTAGGTATGAATGAATGAATGAGAATTATGAAATTGTGTGGATGTATAATGCTAGGAAAGGATTGGTAAATGTATGCTTGATGAATAGAAGAAACTAAGGATAATCAAGTTTCATAAGATATTATATATGGATGATCATAAGATGTGAACTTACGAAATATATATGGGATTGCATTAAGCATACATTATACATACACATATGTATATGATTAAGTATTCATGAAAATGTTCAAATTAATAATGTGTAAATGTGTACTTATTGCATGATATAGAAGAGCAATTAGAGTGACAATATCCAGACATTGCCGAGACGTCGAGGCAATAGCTATCTAGAGCGTACTGTGAGTAACCTAGATGGTCTCACATTGATTTATTGTTTTATTTAAATTCTGGATTGAATTATTATGTGAAGTGAATGTGTTGATTCCGAACATTGAATGTCTGAGACGTTTGATGCACGAATAATAAATTAGAAGTGCTAATTATATGTGAATTTGACTAAATATGTTATACTTAACTTAATTTTTGAATGTCGAACCAAGGTCCGACGGTAAATGTGAATATGAATACGAAAGAAAATTGAGCACAAGTGAATGATTGAATACAAATGATGCATTTCATTACATGAATGCATGATAACATAAAGGCAGTTGTGACCGGATTCGCCAGTGAAAAAAGAGTTTAAAGCTTAGAATGTGGTAAGAGCTTATTGCTCACTATATATAATGAGTCATGTATCCCCAGCGGACAAGAGATAGTTATTAATAAGCTCGGTATCCACAATAGATACGGGACAGTGAAAAAGGTACTCGGTCATAACAAAGTAATAAATGAAAGTGAGTCTCATGAGCATTATATATACATTTTAATATGCATTATATGAATGATTGAATTAAATGGTATGAACCTTTATGAATGTAAAAGGTTAATAAGTGAACCAAGTGTTATATAGTGCTTGTTGAAAATTGGTGAAAGATGTACATTATATGATGATATGAAATGTATGTGTTACGTGGTATGAGTGAGTCATCGATGAAGTGTGGCTCACTAAGTTCGTAAAACTCATCAAAATTACAATGTTGACTTTGCAGCTGTGAAAGAGTGGGTTTAGCTTCTAAGACGATTAGAAGAGATCTAGTACTACTTTTAGATAGATTAAATGGATCAAAGGTTGGTCAACTGAGACTGAAGGATTTAGATAGAATTTTATATAGTTCCTCATTCATATAGCATGTGACAAATTTTGTAATAGAGTTGTAGACTCTGATAGTTCTTCAATATTATATATAAGGACAAAGTATGTAATGCTACAATGTATATTCGGTTTTATGAAATGAAAATGAGGAAATAGGTTTTTAAGTATTTATGTTTTAATGATGATGCCATAATTAAGTAAGTGACGTGACTGCTCTAACATGCCACCCTTGTAGGGTACGTACTTAGATATCCTTCAGGATGTTAGGTATGTGTCCTATAACAGTGGGACGTTGCAAGATGTTTTTTAAGGTTTGGTTGAAAAGGCATGATAGGGTGGCTATGGATATAGGCTTAATTTAATTGAGGCATTCATAATCATGCCATATAGTTATAGTTACTATCTGAATATATATGTGAGATATATATAATACCATCCAAGTATTGATGAGCCCTCAACCTAAATATTAGACTTATGCCTTCCATTGATATGGCAAGAACTAGACTTCTTTTAGAGTTGGGTTATTGGGCAAACCCAAGCACGCTCTACACAAATATGTTCAAACCATGGAAATTAGATTTTTGGATTAATGGGTTGTTCTAACTAGAAGCGTCGATTTGTTAGGTAAACCCAAGGTCAACATGGATAGAAGTGAAGTTGGGTAGTACACATGAGATGTATACACATCAAAAGTTGATAGCCCAATGAGTGCGCTAAATCAACAATTGATGTCACGAGTTGATAGTTGCATATTGAATGTAATTGGTATGAACGATACCTACCAATTAACCTAAGGTGGCTTGTTGGGTAAACCCAAGGTTATTCTGAGTGATATTGGATATCGACCCACTAAGAGAACTATAAGTTTTCTCATATTCATAATGAGGACTATGGATTCAGATTAAATAGTGGGACCTATAATACATGTGATTAAAGTCCTTATCGATATGCATTTATATACATTGTAATGCTCTCTCTCATTCTTCTCGGTTATTGAATCACCACGATGTCTTCGTCCAGTATGACCTTACGTTATTGTACCCCATTTTTAGAGCCCAATAATCGCTATGATACCAAGCAATGATAAACCCCAATTTCTAAGCCCAACATTCGAAGTCAAAAAGCGTGAGCGGGTTTCCTTGTAGGGTTATTCCACTGAATCCTTGCTTTGCCGACATCTCACAAGGGTGGCTTGCCCACAGCAGCCCATCACCAACATCACAATTCGACTTCTTCAAGCCAATTGTAGCTCTATGCCTTTAGTTTATTTTGAAAACTAGAACCTTCTCATTCGGAGCTCTAAAGCTCAAGATATGCTTAAAAACCAAAGTATGTTCATAACCTAGTTATGCCCCTCCTACCGATCCTTCATTTTCCTTCCATCAATCTCTTTCAAATTGACCCCAAGAGCTACAAATTTCATTGAGAGATAGGAAAATGTGTCGGGAGTCTATTGCATTAAAAATCACTTAATTTGGAGGTCGGGTTATGAAGTTATGGCTAAAAGAATCAACCATGTTCATGTCCTCAATCACACTGTACCTATCTCAAAACAATTAGCATAACTTTTACTAGAGATTTCGAATTAAGGTTTTCTTTGAATGTTTTCAAAGAGGACTTCCAGATCTACAACTTTCATGAAGACTTCAAAGGTAAATTCTATCGTTTAGAGGGTCAACAAAAATAAGACCAGACGATAGAAACAGATGAACAGTGCGCTAGATGATATGACGTCATCAGACAATACGTCCTCACCAGACGAAGTGCTCTTGCCAGATGAAACGTCCTCACCAGACGAAGTGCTCTTGCCAGATGAAGCGTCCTCACAAAATGATATGTCCTCACTAGACGAAGCATCCTCGCAAGATGATATGTCCTCACCAGACGAAGCGTCCTCGTAAGACTATACGTCCTCACCAGATGAAGCGTCCTCGCAAGACTATACGTCCTCACCAGAAGAAGTGTCCTAACTAGACAATACGTCCTCACTAGACGAAGCGTCCTCACAAGACGATACTTCCTCATTAGATGAAGCGTCATCACCAGATGGTACGTCATCACCAGATGATATGTCCTATACTCTTGAGTATCTCCACTTATAAGGACCATAACTTTTGACTTTGATAGCGAAAAATTTCATACTTTATACCATTGGAAAGCTAGAAATATAAGCTACAGCTTTCCAGAAGACAACTTTGACTAATTATATGTCCTATACTCTTAAGCATCTCCACTTATAAGGACCATAACTTTTGACTCTGATAGCCAAAAATTTCATACTTTATACCGTTGGAAAGCTAGAAAGATAAGCTATAGCTTTCCAGAAGACAACTTTGACTAATTAGTCAAAGTTATCT
>JANIPM010000003.1:16040601-16053464 GCA_027478405.1 Erythroxylum cassinoides
AAATCTCTTTTTGGGATTTTAATAAATTTTGAAAACTAGAAGAAACAGAAATCAAAAAATCAAACAAGTTTTTTTTCTATTTAAAACAAAAAGAGAAAACTAAAAAAAATTGAAAACAAATAGGCTATAAATATGCTTTTGACATGAATCAAAAGAGAAAATAATTTGTCTTTTTTAAAATAGGTTTAGAATTATACGCTAATATATATGAAAAATAAAAAATAAAATTATTAGGAATTAATTGTTTAAAAATAGGAAATAATTTCCTATAATCTCATAATTTTCGGGATATCAAAACTAAACTTTCCTAAACATTAATACAACCAATGTGCAACTCCATACTCACCTTTTTCCATTCTTGACTTGAAAATAATTTTATGAAAACTTGAATTATTTAGTTCTTTTGTTAGAACATTACTTAGTTGGCTTCCCTAATTTCTCTAATTTCTCCCCGATGAAATATCTATCGATCTCATTATATTTTGTCTTGTCATGTTATGCAAGGTTATGAGAAATATTGATATCTAATTGGTCGTCATAATAGAGTTCTATAATAATCCCCCACTTAACTTCCAATCCACCTAGAATAATCTTCAACCGTAACAACTCCCACAAGTCTTGAACGATTACTTTAAACTCCAATTCTACTATTGATGCAGTCACCATTTTTTGTTTCTTACTCCTCAAGTCACTAAATTGCCTCCAAGAACGTATGGCATGTGGTTGTTCTTCGATTCACTATATATAGATCATGTACACTCCGCATTAATATAAACTTCTAAAGAGAGATGACCATTCCTTTTAAACAAAGTTTTTTCCCGTATTGTCTTTTAAGTATTGCAACACCTTATACACATCTTATAAATATGACTCTCTATGATCATACATGAATTGATTAACTATGCTTACTAAGTACTAGCCTTTGGTACATCTTTCTATCAATAACTAGTTTTTCTTTTGCTTCTTCAAACTTATAATTTGAGTACATTAGTGTAAAGACCGATTTGGATATAATATTTTCCGTCTCCTTCAAGTGATCGATCATATATTTCTATTGACATTAAAATTTCTTCTATAAAATATGCCACCTTGATACTAAC
The DNA here is from genome assembly GCA_027478405.1 of Erythroxylum cassinoides. Lineage (NCBI taxonomy): Eukaryota > Viridiplantae > Streptophyta > Magnoliopsida > Malpighiales > Erythroxylaceae > Erythroxylum > Erythroxylum cassinoides. The sequence goes on from JANIPM010000003.1 coordinate 16,041,702, forward strand.
AAAGGTACTTCATTTTCTCAAGCTACTTTATCTTGAAATTCCTTGATCAATCATTGCTTTAATTTCTCTTTTTCTTTTTCTATCATTTTCAGTCATAATAATATCATCAACATATAATAGAAGTGTGATCATTCTCTCTACATTCATGTGCTTAAAGAAGAGAGTGTGATCACCTTAACTTTGTTTATATCTCAACCCTTTTATAACTTTATAAAATCTATCAAACTATGGTTTGTGAGATTATTCCAACCCATAAAAAACCTTTTTAAACTTATAAACTTTCTTATTCGTGTTTTCTCTAAAGTTTGGTGGAATGTTCATATAAATTTCTTCATCTAAATCACCGTAAAAGAAGGCATTCGTTACATTATACTATTAAATTTGCTTTTCAAAGATAACAAAATTCTTATAGTATTTATTTTTGTCACTAAGGAAATGTCTCTTAGCAATTGACTTCATAAGTTTCAGTGTACCCTTTAGCAGCTAACTATGCTTTACATCTCTCTGGTGATGCATCAACTTCGTATTCTAGTGTGAAAATCCATTTACAGTCAACTATGGTCTTAGCCTTCAGTTTATCAATAATCTCCCACACCTTGCTCTTCGCTATCACATCTATTTCCTCTCTCAAAGCATTCCTCCATTCCTTTTTTTCACAATGCCTTAGAAATAGAAATGGGGACGTATATTTATTTAGACTCGTGATGATTGTTTTTGGACTAGTGACAAGTATTTAAGTGATACACAGTGGGACAATAGGTATAATGGTCTTTTAATGCACTATTTAATACCTTTTTTAATGATAATATGAAGATGGAAATTATGAGTAGGTGTTTAAACTAATTATATATAGAAAGAAGGTTAGATTTTACCGTGGAATCATTTTTGCATAGCTTGTCTTGTATTTCTAGACTCATTTTCAAGTTCGGAATATTTTATTTTACAAAATTGCAGTACACTGTTCGGTTAAAGTTATTGTTTTCTTTTTTTGTTAGAGATGATTTCCTTTAAAAACTTTGGACAGTATAGCATATAGGATAATACTTTAGCAAACAAGATGTTAATATGCAACTTCTTGAAAATATATAGGAATTTCTTGAAGTTGTTTTAACAGAGGATTATGGCCTCTGCTCCAAACCGATGTTGGATGTAGATGAGATCGACACTAGAGTCGTACCGTTCACCTTATCCTCTTTGTTAGGCTTGTGTGCACTTCCTTTTCTTTAGTGATTATAGTTGATATACACTAGACATACATTATTTTCACATTATTTTCATGGTATATTGTTTGTATTTTGGATGATTTAAAAGTTTTTGATACTTAATTTAAGAATTTTTATCATTTTGGGTCTTACTTCTATTCATACAAGGAAAAGAAGCAAAGTTAGAAAAGAATTAAAATGAAATAGAGCAATTTTGGAAGATTAGGAGAAGAACTATACAACACAACATCATATTTTGACTCGTGTTGATGGTCATATGCAACTATGGTTGCTTTTGTTTATTTAAGATACCCTACACGTCCCGTTTTAACTCCTGGGATAAAGAACACGGTACACTACACTACCATGGGCATGTACCTATGTTGGTGTCTATACAAACCTATATTTAAGGCTATGTAACTCATTAAAAGTTAGGGTTTCATTTTCTAACAAAGAGAGGAGATATAAAAGATGTGTTCTTTAGGGGAAAAAAACATTCAAAAGTCATTTTAAAGTTGTTTTGAATTAGTTTTGATCAAGAATTAACCATTCTTTAAAGATAAAAGGAAGATTTCAACAATTTTTGGAGTTTTCAAGTTTCAAAAATATGTTTTCTTTTTCTTTTTTAAAAAATTATTTTATGTTGGCATTCTTTATGTGATTATGAACTAAATGGGCATTAGATTAAGGTAGGAAGAACCTAGAATGTGATATACTCTAAGTTATTATTTAATTGAATGAAATTATAGTTTTCTTTTAATTTATTCATGATGTTATAATTGATTGAATCAAAGGAATAAAATTGAAAGATTATATACATGATTCGTGCTTCAAAACTTAAGAGATGAGATGTATATTTACGTTATATCGTGAATAAAGAGAGTTAAACATGAACTATTTGAGAGAAAGCCGCACGATCTTCCAAAATTAGGGAAACCTATCAAGAAAGTTTATAAAATAAATTAAAGTATTATTAGGTTATTTAAATTCGAAAGAGATTTAAGGTGATTAACCACTAAATAGAGACTATATGTTTTAAGAGAAAATATGATCCAAGTTAGGAACTTTTATTGGTCCAAAAAGTTAGAATAATTCGTTAGTTAAAGACGAAATTGAATATAATAAAGTCACAGGAGAATATAATCGAGTTCCTACCACATATTTTGTAATAATTTAGCAAATTCAGTGAAAATTTTGTCTTCTTTTTCAGATGAATGATTTTGATCTTGATTTCATATATTTGAACAAGTTTTTGAATAATTGCGACAAATAAAGTTCTAAATCTCCTTTACTGTAGTAAAAAATATGTAAGTATCATTGAACATTGGGTCCATAAAGTTCTATAATCATGACTATAGAACTTTTAATTTCACGAAATAAATGTTAAAAAAGTATGGATAAATTGATAATATTTTCAATTTTTAATTAATAAGTTTTCATTTTTTAACCGTAACATATTTGGCATTATTATTGTCAAATATTCAACATTAACTTGTAATTATTTGGATCATTCATTATCTAAAGTTTTTTACACTAAATTTTTTAATTGTAATTGCATAAAAAAGTATTAATTTGATGATATAATTAAGTTGTCTGCTTGATGTGTATTATTTTATTTAAACTTGACAAGCTTGATGTAGACTGGTATAATCTGATTGGGAACAAATATACTACCTCGAGAACACATTTTACATGGCTACGAATTCTAGATTATTGAATGAATGTTAGGCTCGATGAATAAAAGCCCATGAAATGTTCATTTGGACACATTCTGAACCCAACCTTACAGGTGAAAAGACAGAATCCTAGTTTCGGGAAGAGTGTGGTATCTGGGGGCCCTTTCTCAGATAAGGATCAAATGTTGGCCAATAGATGTGTAAAGTTTGTTTCTTTTCATGATAATTCATCGCAAATGAATGATTGTAGTTAATTGGAATATTAAGCAAAATAAGGAAGTAATCCATTGAGAAACCGGAAGCAACAGACAGGTCAAAAGAAACAAAGAGCGAGCTTGTTAGACATGGCGTCGCGCACGTTATCCACGGTGTCGCTCGTAATCTATCCTCCTAAGCTCGGCAACTCCAGATGGAAAACCCAATTTAACCCCTCATCATCATTATCGTCAGGTTTCCGTAAAAGTGGAAGAATTGGTGAGCGTAATAGAAGAACAGGATGGGTGCAGTGTGAGGCTGTTGGGGAAAGCTCTCAGTCACAGGCTCCCACTGTCTATAAAGGTGTTTACGGTCCTTGGACTGTTGAAGATTCAGATGTCCGTGAGGTATCTAACTGCCTAAACTTTCTGACTTTTATCTTTAAATATTCAATAATTAGAAAGAACTGGAGAATCGAATTCGACGTGGGGTTATGTAATTTAAATTCATGCCTGTTGATCATTTTTTTCCGAGTACTTGATATATCCATTAATGTTTAATGCTTTGCATGAGGATTTAATTATATATGCCTTTAGGATTTAACAAGTAGATGCTTGGGTGGATGTGTGAAGATAGGTAGGTAGACATTTGAGACAAGGAGATACCTGACCCAAATTTCTGTTCTTAATTTATAGAACATGAATTCTTTGTTCAGGAAGAGCAAAAGCCAACTGCAATGATAGTTGATATTTTGGAATTGTGATTTTTATGTTCTTTATATGTGTTGAATTCCCTGCCATTAGGTTATTCTTTTGATTGAAAAATAAATAAACGATGGGTTCACTGATACAGGTACTTTTGTACAGGGCAGGGCTGGTTACTGCTGCCTCGTCATTTGTACTTGCTGCATCGGACGCATTTTTACCCAGTGATTCCCCTTTGAATAACATAGTCAAGCAAAATTTTGATTTAATATATATCCTTGGAGCCGGTGGATTGGGTCTGTCGTTATATTTAATTCACATATATGTCTCTGAGATTAAACGCACTCTTCAAGCTTTATGGGTACTCGGTGTTCTTGGATCTTTGGCAATATACACAACTCTTGCTCAATCAGCTGGTCAGAGCTTGGTAACTTACGTTGTTGATAACCCAACTGCTGTCTGGTTTGTTGGTCCTCTCTTTGCAGCACTGACAGGACTTGTCTTCAAAGAAGGTAATAGTATTTTTCATTGGAATTCGATCAATCTGTGCTTCTTACTCTTAATCTATGTATGTAATGGCTGGTACATAGAATAATCTTTTAGTCTATTGATATGATACGAAGCTGAAGTTTAGCCATATATATCAAGCTTAAGCTTCATTCTATGGGAAATTCTGTGGTAAATGGAATATACAAAATTATGATTAAACAAATTGTTGCAAAGTCCAGTATCCATTTTCATTCAGAATCGAACCATACTGATACAATAATATCAGACTGGGGCAAGAAGAGTAAAATCAAACATTGATAGAAAAGTTCTCTAGTCGGTCAGGCATTTGGGATTGAGTGCAGTTCTCATGACAATTTTTATGCTTGTCCTTCCATCTTTTAGTTAGTTCTTTCCATGTTTTAAGTCAGTGAAAGGAGAAAACTTCTTTGTAGAAATCTTTTCCTGGAAAATCTGCAGCATAAAAGAACTATATGTCCTCCCCTTGACAAGTGCACTCCTTTTCACATTTCTTTCAAGTGTTGAGGAGGTTCAGTTATGAAGAACAATAAGTTAAAAATATGAGGAAATTGTCTTCCATGTATGCTTCAATTTCAGAAAGAAGTAAGGATGGGAATTATACCAATTGCATTTTACTAGAAGATGGGACAACATTATGAGATCCATTTGGCTACTTATTGCAGTCTTTTTCAGCAAATGATTCTAGTATACTGTGATGTAATTCCTTTACATCATGCTGGATAGCAAGCAATAGGGAAAGAAGAACAAAATTTACAGTTATCTGTCAAATTACTTATGGTTGTTGGTACTTCTTTTGCTGTTTTCCCTGGCTTGTTTATACCTTAGTTGTGGTATTCTTCTAAAACAGGCCTTTGCTATGGGAAGCTGGAAGCTGCTGTTCTCACATTCATCATACCTGCAGTCCTTCTTGGACACCTGGTATCATTCTCCGAACTATGCAACACATTTGTTTTATGCTTTCGTCAAACTTATTGACACGGGCACTGCACTGATTTACAGAAATGGAGACATAGCAATGGGAAACCCTAGGGAACAGTCTGATTTTTAGTGCTTGAAACTTCTAATGAGGAACTCTGAGTGCTAGTTTTGTGGGATGTAGTACGGGTTAGGGGAAGCAATTTAAGAAATATTTAAAAAGAGCAAGGTTATGGAGAATTCAAGTCATTGCCTTGATAGATCTGTCTGCAATTCCAATTGCAATTCTATTTTCGTTTGGAGATGCTTATTCATTACAATAATGGCCTGTTTGGTTTAAGGAATAGAATAGTTATTCTTAGGAATAGAAAAGATGAGTAATAGAATAGAATGGGTATTACTTTGTTTGGTTCAAGGAATGGAATAGATAAAGAATTTTTATGCCAATGTTTGGTTTGAAAATATAAACTTGAAATGACAAAGGAATAATTAACAGAAAGACCAAAATATCCTTATTATTATTATTATTGTTGTTGTTCTTGTTTTATTATTATTATTATTAATTTTCTTCTTCTTCTATTATTTATTTATTTATGTATTTATCATCATCATCATCATCATTATTATTATTATACAAAAATAACTTTCTTCTTATTATTGTTATTATAAAACTAATTTCTTATTATTATTTTTGTTATCTTTATTATAAAAATAAAATTTCTTCTTATTATTATTAGAATTATTAAATTCCTTGTTGTTGTTGTTGTTGTTGTTGTTGTTGTGATTTTTATTCTTATTTTCATTATTAAGAGAAGAAGTGGAAGAAGGATAAAATTGTCTTGGATAAGAATAGTAATTCTTGGAATAGATAAAGATAGGTAGGAATTGGTATTAGCTATTCCTTAAAGTTACAGAATGCATATTCTTAATAATTAGTTATTTTGTGTTTGTTTATAACCAAACACAAGTTTAAGGAATGGAATAGGAATATGCTAGGAATATAATAGCTATTTCGTTGAACCAAACAGACCATAAGAGAAATACGTATAACTGTCTTTTTCCTTTCCCACGAGCTTTGGTGGAAGTTACTGAGAAGTAGCTTTACATCTGACCATATTAAGTTGTGAGGATGATGTTGAGTAGCTGGGGAGTTATCATTATGCTTGGATTACCATCATACCCTGGTTTAATGAGCTACATCTCAAAACAATACAGGCTGGGGTGATGGATGATCAGACAAAGCTTACTTTATTAGCTTCATGGATGGCCCTCTTCGTAATCTTTGCTGGAAGAAAGTTTACTCAGCCAATTAAGGTACGGATTCTATCGTTGAGACATTGATATGTGTCTTTGGTATTTCTGCTCCAATTTGCGGTTATGTGTTGAAATTCCAAGCTCATCATCTTTAAACAGATTGCAATTTAATAACAAGAAGTCTATGGCATTCTCTGAAACATTTTCTGGAAATTTTGCCTTTGATTAGGATGACATTGGAGATAAGTCGATTTTCATGTTCAATGCCCTTTCAGAGGATGAAAAGCGTGCCCTGCTGGAGAAACTTGAGCAACAGAAGATGACGCTTTAAGTTCATTTCTTTGTTTTTTAAGTAATGGTATCTAAGAAGAGGTGGCGGCTTGTGTACAAAGTTTCATGGCCATCTCTTGTAATGAGAGTGAAAACTATTTAGTTTGGTATATATTAAGAGCAATGCTTTTACTGTAACATCTCCACAGAAAAGATAAATAAATGAACATTACTTTGCTTATGTAAGTTATTTGTTTTTCAATGTTCTTTTGGCAAATCTCCAAAATCAAATCCCAAGAATATGGACGAGGAACAAGGAAGAGGCAAAATTGGTAATATCATGATTTTCGTAATAGATCTTTAAAGATGAGTTCGAATTCATTGAAAAGACAAAGATAAGTTACACATCAAATATTTTCAAGGTAGAATTTAAAGCTGAATAAGTAAAGTACACATCGAACACTTTGCCTCTTCAGGTTTAGCCCTCTTCTTCCCCGTCTTAATTCCAGCAGTCCCCTTGGCCTCATCTCCTCCATCGTTTGTCTTCTTTCTCTTATTGCGTCGTTGGGGCTTGGGAGTAATTGGTAGCTTTTTAGCGCCAGCACCTTCAGGGACTTCAGGTAATGTTGTTACTTTCTCCCTATGAACAGTTGGCATGTCATGAACATATCCTTCAAATTGTCATCTACCAGCATTGTACAGCTTTCATCGGAATCATCAGTATCAACAGCAGTATCTGTTGTCTTCTGTGTAGCACTGCTTTCCTCAGCAGAACCCTCTGATTCTTCCATCTCCGCAGTCTGCTTCTTTAGTGATTCAATAACATCCATCAACTGTGTATTAACCTGCCATCAAAATGGATTTCATAAGTTCCCCATTAATTTAAGATAATGCAACAAGAAGTAGGTTAGTGATACATTCAAGGAAAGCAACACTGACAAGATGAAAGCAAAAGAAAGGTCCGTTACATAATTGGTTGATCAATCACAGCACCTGTGGATTCTGAAGAAAATCAGCTATGTCGTTGTACATGTAGGCCATTTCATAACATTTTTCCTAGCTCTTAGCGTCCGTCTTCCTTCGCATGTCCTCTTGTCTAACGGGACTTTAATCAGCAAAAACACCCTCTAGGCATGTTTTGCAAAAATTGTGTGCGCAAGGGGTAGCTAGGGGGTTAGTCATCAACTTTCAGGAAGCTGCGTGCAAAATGAACAGTTCAAACCATCCCTATCAAGATCGAGGATAATGTTGTCGATTTTGATCTTCCGATTACCATTGTCATTGCCATCCAACGAGGACGCTGCTCCTTGACTGAGAAGTTTCTGACGTCTTCTGGGCTTCTCCAGGACCGTCAACGAGGAGTCGGCCTCGATGGCCTTGGTTGCAGCAATAAGTACTTCGGACCCTCCAGCCACAGCGACAGGGGATGAGATGGACATAGAGCAGGGGGCAGCCCCAGTGCAGGAGACCGGAGGAGAGGAGAGGCAAGGAGCATGCCGTGGAGTGGCACATGTCTTGCACGTGAGGGTCTCTTCCATTGCCGACTTCTTCTTACAGAGCATGCACTATAACACAGAATTATAAAACAGAGACAAGCTGAGCCACTTTTTTTTTTATATATAAAAAATTAAAGAATAGTATTAAGAATAAGATGTCCATACAAAGAACGTGAATATTAAACAAATACAAGGTAACGACAATGTTTAAGCAAGCATCAACCACAATGTTTAATAAAACCTCATCTTTTTCAGATAAAATGATAAGGCACAAAAGTAAAACTAATCGTCACCCAATCCTATCAAATTAGGGATTAGGTGTCTGGTAATCTTTGAAATCGAAAGAGGTGCTTCAGTCGATGGGTGATTCCAGGATCTTCTCTTAAACGTCCTCCCTCCTCACGAAGTGTTCAGAGCTAGCAGACACATTTAAAGAGAAAGGACTCCGCTTTTCTAGGTATTTAAATACAAAGTTTTTGATATACTCTTTCAATCAATAGTTAGCCCTTTTCGTAAATTAATTAATTGATTCTCCACAAAGAGGCTAGATTAGGGAAAACTCTTACTGCCTAATAAAATATAGTAATTTCTCTCTTATTCCACCGACTAAGGAGTAGAGAATCACATTTTTTGGAACGTGCAATGTTTTGAAAGCATCTTATATTTCTCTCTCGCCAAATCTCTTAGACAAAGGAGGCGAAGGAGATGACATTCGTTGTAGCTAGGAGTATGGTTCAACTTCAGAAGCCAAACAAGAGCTTCTGTGAATGTTGTACCTGCATTAGAAATAAGACACAACTCCTGAATCTTCTCCTATATAAACTGGGAAAAGAGGCAACTAAAGAGAAGGTGATTACTTGATTCTTCCTTTATCTCACAGAGAACACAAATAGAATTGGAAGTAACAAAATGCATTATGTCCATTGTGCTTAACTTATTAAGCACAGTAAGCCGTAGAAGAATGGAGTAACTAGGCATGAGTGACTTATGCCAAATATAGGAAACCATATCTGCCTTGAATTGTTCTGATTATGCCACTTTCTGAATCTCTCAATGTTGAAGGTGTTTGGAGGCAGGTTGAAACATTGGAATATGTCCTTCTATCTAAAGTTGGTCAGTAGTTAAGAGTGAGGTACTGCAATTCCGATGGAATGTTCTATTAGCCCCTTAGCATAATGGAGTTAACTTTCAAGTTGATAGGAAATCCGTTCCAATACTGAAGAGCTTGGGGAGATCTACTTAGGAGGCTTTTACCTTTCCAATTATCAAACCATAAATAGGTCTTTTCACCATTTCCAACCTTATAAGACACCAAAGGTTCTAAGATAGGTCTTAGCTTCAAGAGTTGAATCAAGGGCCAAGAGAAGAAAAGTTTTATAAGAATAGACCAAAGGCTAGATCCTTTCAGGATATAGCTATGAAACCATCGGATCCAAAGAGATTTCTTTTCCAATAGGATATTCCGTAAATTTTTTTATCAATGTTGATGTATTGAAAGTGCCAATAAGGATCAATCTTAATTCCCCTTCTTTTTTCCTTTTGTAAACTTCTGACCATTTAACCTTAAAAAAGTGACTATCCGAGTTTAAGTTTCCCCACATAAATCTTCTAAAAAGCTTCTTGATGGTTTTGATAACACCTTTAGCTAATGATATGTTGGAGGACCAGTAAACATGAAGGGAATTCAGAATAGATTTGATGAGCTGCAATCTCCCACCAAAAGAGAGAACCTTATTAGACCACATATCCAATCTTCTATGTATTTTTTCTATCAAGGGAAAGCATTTAGAGAATTGTATTCTTTTTGTGATAATAGGTAGACCTAGATAAGTTAGAGGAGCTAACTTCCTACTCATCCATGTGATTGCGAAAATTCTATTTTCCATCATAGTAGCACTGACAGCTAGAATGAAATGACTTTTTGTAAGGTTATCCTCTAAACCTGAAAGGTCTTTGAGTAAAGACAGTGTCTACATAAACAATTCAATAGATTTAAAAAAAGCAATATATCTTCCGCAAAACATAAATTGATAAGCCTACCCTCTTACATTTACTATGAAATATGTAGTCCTTGCTATTACCATCTTTTTGATAGATCATTAAGACCTCCATGCATATGATAAAGAGATAAGGGGAGATGGGATCTCTTTGTCTCAATCCTTTTACACTCTTAAAGATATCAGTTGGGATACCGTTAACTACAATAGAGTAAGATGGAGTGAAAATATAAGCCTTAACCAATATGACAAACTCATTTAGGAAACCCAAAAGTCGTAAGATCTGAAGGATAAAATCCCATTCCACATGATCAAAAGCTTCCTTAAAATCCACTTTTATATGATACAATTAGGAAGGCTATTCTTCCTTTGATAACCTCATCAGTTCTTGGACAATAGAAATATTATCCCCATTTCTTCTACCATGTAAAAAGGCACTTTGATTATCAAAGATCAATAAATCCAAGACTAGTTTTGGCCTATTTACTAAGATTTTAGAAATAACGTTGTAAAGGAAGTTAGTGCATGTGATAAGCCTACAGTCATCCAATGAAAAAGAACAAGAGGATTTGAGAATCAAACATATATGAGTTTTATTGATTTCCTTTAATAGAACCCCCCTAGAGAAGAATTCCATAATTGTTCTGTTAGTTATAAGACCAGTTTCCTGCCATGTCTTTTGAAAAAAGTATCCATTAAATCCATCAGGTCTAAGAGATTTATTAGGATACATTTTAAACACTACATTTGTTTCTCCTTGACTAGTTTAATGAGTGTTGCAGCTTGCCTTTAAGAGATCTTATTATGTATGAAGGAGCAAAGAGGGATAGTAGTTGCTTAAGTGCAAGAAGAGCTATAGAAACTTTTAAAGAATCTCTCTGCTTCCTTTAGAAGGTCTTTTTGCTAAGAAATTTCCTTTCCATCTTGTACTTTAACAGAGAAGATTCTATTTGCATTTCTTTTGGCTAAAATGGAGTTAAAGAAGAATTTTGAATACCTTTCACAATCTTTTAGCCAACTAACTTTAGCTCGTTATTCCATAAGGTTGTCATGATCCCTGGCTTCTGATAAGTAAGACATCAAAAGAGTCTTCTTAGTACTCAATAAGATAGAATTACTTTTAGATCTTCTTTAGCTTTAGTAACAACTTGTTGTGTGGACGAAGATCTTCTACTCATTAGGTTTTTCATCTCCCTTTTGATAGCTTTAAGCTTTTGAATACCAATGAATTATTGTGTTCCTTCAATCGTAACCTCCAAAACCTTTTAGAGAGCCTCGAAAAATCCATAATCATTAAGCAAAAGATCGTTAAACCTAAAAGGACCTCTTTTACCCTAGTTTTGAAGGAGATTCTCTAGCTGCATTGGCGTATGATTATTGGGGTTATGTAAATATAATGCCCTAGAAAGCAAGTGTATTTGCATATAACTTAATCTTCTTCCAGTTACATTTTTGTAATGAAAATATTTATTATTAATAAAACAAAAGAGTTTGGTTTTATTTGTATGAGCATAATATAACTAGTC
>JANIPM010000003.1:16098288-16108347 GCA_027478405.1 Erythroxylum cassinoides
AAACACTCTCAGCCCTGTCTAAATTACTATTCTACCCTTCCCATCGGGAGTGGGATGTTACAAATGCTTTGCTAAGTGAAAAAAACAATAATCAAGACACCCAATCTCTCTTCCTCTCCCTCCCTCACACCGTCTACAACTACTCTCTGCGACTTTCTAAGTAAAGAACTCCATAACCACACGACATAACGTGCTATGCAATCCTAGCCTTCAAGTAGTAATACAACTATCGTTGCTAAATGTCTAACTTAAGCTAGCAACTCTCAACCAACGAATATAACTAACTTACAAGTAGAGAAGAAACTACGTTAGAGAAGGGGAACTTTGATTAAACAGACCCATTACAAAGTAGGAAGAAGAAGTAGAGCGCCTAACCCCAAATTGCATAGCAAAAGAATTGAAAAGCACAACCGAAGCCAACGTATGAAATGTACGCAGAGAAAAAGTTTCACACTCCATAAAAAAAACCAGCAAAACAACACTTGGGGCACTCCCGACCCAAAAAACCTTGTTGCTCATGACATACAAGAATGGGGAGCTGTATTCAGTAACTCAAAAGAAGGATACTAATTGAAAAGCATGTTATTGCTAAGCACCTTTAACACTCAGAACCTCCCACAGCTATAAATAAATCAATGTAAGAAACTTACTATAATCAACAGAAACCATGTCTACTGTTCACAACAAAAAACACGCCATAAACCTAAAGAATCTTGACCTCCCCATCTACCAAACATAAAAACCTATATCCAGGAAACTTAGTACTCGCCTTTGCAACCGCAAGAGGGATATAAAGAGAAAGCAAAAGAAGTACCTGGAAATCTTGGAAGAGAAAAGTAAGGAGAGGACGATATTTTACTTGCACCAATGCCAAACGAAAATACTTAATTGCTCACATACTTGGAAAGGCCAGACGTGAATATGCGTCGATGTAGTTAACAGTGAGATGCAGAGGTTGTGAGTAGCGTTACATGGAAAGACATCTTCATCTTTCTCTTCTTGTGTATGCGATTTTTGTGGGCGTTCATTTCCACTGGCTACAAAGCATCATTTCTACGCAACCCTCACTTTATCTTCGAAACCCAAATGGAAGAATCGCTCCGAAGAGCCCTTGCCGAGAAGCAGTCTGCCGTCGACTCGCAAGGCAATACCGTCCGTGCGCTCAAAGCTGCCAAAGCTTCCAAGATCGAAGTTGACGCGGCAATTGAAGTTCTAAATGGGTTGAAGCTGGAGAAATCCACCATGGAGAAGCAGCTCCAAGCTGCCGTCGGTTCTGACGGCGCTGTTAACAGAGAGGCGTTCCGTCAGGGTGTTGTCAACACTCTCGAGCGCCGTTTGTTCTACATTCCGTCCTTCAAGATTTATCGAGGCGTCGCTGGGCTTTTTGATTATGGGCCTCCTGGTTGTGCCGTTAAGTCCAATGTTCTTGCCTTTTGGCGCCAGGTACATTACATTGAGATTACATGAATAAACATATGCTGCTAAGAATTAGCTTGGCTTGTATGAAATACGAAGAGAATTGAACCTGGTTACTGGATATATGCAAAATGTGCACATTGTGAAAAAAAGTGGGAACTCTTTTCATTTTAATTCGCTGTGAAAGTCGTAGTCCTCTTGTGGATTATTTTGGTTGCTTGCATATGTTGTATATCTTCTTTTGTTGTTAAGAAGCAAAAACTTTTGATAATGATAGCTTTGATACATTAGATTGAATGGGGTTTGTTGCATCGAATTTTCAAACTTTCTGGCTTCTGGAAAGTTTTTAGAATACTGTGCTTTTGTTTGCAGCATTTTGTTCTGGAGGAGAACATGTTGGAGGTTGATTGCCCAAGTGTGACTCCTGAGGTTGTTCTCAAAGCTTCTGGTCATGTTGATAAATTTACCGATCTCATGGTTAAGGACGAGAAGACTGGCACCTGCTTTCGAGCTGATCACTTGCTTAAGGATTACTGTAATGAGAAACTTCAGAAGGATCTCAGTATCTCTTCGGAGAAGGCTGCAGAACTGAAGCATGTGCTGGCTATCTTGGATGATCTGTCAGCAGAAGAGCTTGGTGCAAAGATTAAAGAGTATGGTATTACGGCCCCTGACACAAAGAATCGTCTATCTGATCCCTATCCATTCAACTTAATGTTTCAAACATCAATTGGCCCTTCCGGTTTGAGCCCTGGGTAAGTGCAATCCACAAGTTTCTTACTGAGGCAGTGACTCTTGTTGTCAATACTGCAATTCCGACCCAATTTGGTTTTTCATTTTTAGCAAATGCATTTTTTGTAATTACTGAACCTATGCTCACTTATGCCCTTGTAGTTACATGCGCCCTGAAACAGCACAAGGCATATTTGTTAATTTTAAGGACCTGTACTATTACAATGGGAACAAGCTCCCCTTTGCTGCTGCCCAGATTGGTCAAGCATTCAGAAATGAGGTTTGATGTACATTTGGTTTTCAAAGTACTTATGTAGATACTGTTGCTTATTGTGGTTTCTGAATTCTGCTCTATCCATTTGCTTACGCATAAATTTATTGCATTTAACTAAGGCATGAGTAATTTGACATCACATAGTGAATCATTTATCCAATTATTTGTTTTATTTATGATAAAAGTTGTTTTATTTGCATTGCCACCTTGTTGTTGGTTCTTGCAAATAATGTTTATGGCCTACTTATTAGAGAGAGTGGGAGGGTTTCTTGTTCTCACAGGGTTCTATACATGCAGATCTCTCCTCGCCAAGGCCTCTTGAGAGTCCGTGAATTTACCTTAGCAGAGATTGAACACTTTGTTGATCCTGAAGACAAATCGCATCCAAAATACTATGAAGTTGCAGAACTGGAATTCCTCATGTTTCCAAGGGAAGAGCAAATGTCTGGTCAGTCTGCAAAGAAAATTCAGCTTGGTGAAGCAGTTTCAAAGGTATGTTTGAATGAGTCAATTTTGAAGTTAGTTTTTATCTTCACACTCCTCTATGTCACCATGATCTCTTGCCTTTCAGGGAATTGTCAACAATGAAACTCTTGGCTATTTCATTGGGAGAGTGTATCTCTTCCTGACTCATCTTGGTATAGACAAAGAGCGACTTCGATTCCGCCAGCATCTTGCAAATGAAATGGCACACTATGCTGCAGACTGTTGGGATGCTGAGATTGAGTGTTCCTATGGTTGGATTGAGTGTGTTGGTATTGCAGATAGATCTGCGTATGACCTGCGTGCTCATTCGGTGAGAACCTGTTTCAATCATAAAACCTATTTCTGTATTGACAGTGCTAACCACTATTCTTTGAATGCAATGCATGTATACTATGTCTGACAGCAGGCTTCTGACTGTATAAGTCAAGCAATATCTAGTATAGTACATATCTATTAATTGTTTAACGTGTTTAACAGGAGAAAAGTGGAGTTCCTCTTGTGGCCCATGAAAAGTTCTCAGAACCTAGGGAAGTGGAGGTATGCTTTCTGCTAATCATGCTCATTTTGTTTGCTGTTTCTCTACTACATATGCTTGACAAATTGTTCAGAAGAAGAGATTCCATAATCTTCATACTGTAGGCGGCATCCTCATAGCCAACTCACCTGAGGATGTGGAGACAGCCATCTCATGTCCACTTATGTCTTTTTAACTATATACTATCATCATAAAATTCAACTCCTTATCGTTGCCAGTCGTTAACCTGAATTTTGATAAATCTCAGGAATTGGTTATAGCACCAGTGAAGAAAGAGTTGGGACTTGCATTTAAGGGTAGCCAAAAGATGGTGGTTGAAGCTTTGGAGGTGAAGCTGAGTATATTGGCCATTTTTGCTGTGAAAATTTTTCTGGCAGTTTGATTTATGACTTCCCTTTCTATTTGTTAGGCAATGAATGAAAAAGAAGCTATGGAAATGAAGGCCTCTTTGGAAGCCAATGGAGAAGTAGACTTTTATGTCTGCACTCTTGGGAAAAATGTCGCTATCACAAAGAACATGGTTGCTATTTCCAAGGAAAAGAAGAAGGAACATCAGAGGGTTTTCACGCCGTCAGTAATTGAACCATCATTTGGCATTGGAAGGATAATATATTGCCTCTTCGAGCACTCCTTTTACACAAGGCCAAGTAAAGCTGGAGATGAGCAATTGAATGTGTTCCGTTTTCCTCCTCTTGTTGCACCTATTAAATGCACGGTCTTCCCACTTGTTCAGAATCAGCAGTACGAGGAAGTTGCCAAAGTCATTTCCAAGTCATTGACGGCAGCCGGAATCTCACATAGGATTGATATTACAGGTCTAATACTATGACTACTCGTCCCATTCTCATCCTTGGTGGCTTGGTGAATGTTGATGTGCTAGTTTCGGAAGTGATTGGCTCTTAATCTTAATACAGTTATATATTTGCTTTTTAACAGTTTGCTGATACCATATGATGGTTGCAGGTACTTCAATCGGGAAACGGTATGCCAGAACAGATGAACTTGGTGTACCCTTTGCAATAACTGTTGATTCACCGTCATCCGTGACAATCCGAGAGAGGGATAGCAAGGATCAAATCCGTGTAAATGTGGAAGAAGCAGCATCAGTTGTGAGGTCAGTAACGGATGGACAGATAACATGGACTGATGTATGGTCAAATTTCCCTCACCACAGCTCTGGTTCTGTGGAGGAATGATTTTGGAGGAACATGGAAAGCTTTCAGTTAGCATATACAATAATGTCGAATACATAACTGTTTGATGCTAAATTGAAAATCATTCCTGAGCATTTACAGACAAATTGGAAAATATTTAGCACTGGCTCTCAACATGTAGCAAGTAAAATATTTTCTGCATGGTAATGTGAAACATGTGTTGGTGATGTTGCTTGGTATGGAGCCCTGTCCAGTTAGTAGTACGTGATGTTAGTTACATGGGACCATGGCAAAAGTCGATTTCCTTGGGTATGGGATAGTCCTCCCTAACTTTTCTTGGTGCTTTCGTTACTTTACCCTTACATGTTTGGTATGTAATTATTAAGAATGTGATTAATTAATTTAATAGTTATGCTATATTGGTATGAATGATAATAATTTTTTATTTATATTTAACTATTATATGATTTATTTTATAAATAATTAATCAAAATATTTTGCACTTTATAAGTAATTAATCAACATTATTTTTAATGATTTATAAAATTGTTCATTTTTAAATATTTATAAATCATTTTATGATAAGATTATAATTAAAGAGCTATAAAAATGTGTTTTTATTTAACATAATATCAATGAAATGAAATAAAATAAGACAATTATTAAAGAAATTAAATATAAAATACTGTTATGTTAAAAATTTTTGAAAAGCTTTCTTGGTTAAATATTTATTTGATTATTCAAGCACATATTATATTGTCTAATGTATTGAACGTTATATGAATAACAACAGTTATAATAATAATGTGACAGAAAATAAAATTTTAAATTAGTCCTTGAGAGTTGTAATTTATCAGCGTACGAGTAGAGCCTTACAAGGCCAAGACAAGAGGGAGGCAACTTAAGACTTAAAGCCTGTAGTTGTCTTACTTAGAACTTAGAAGGGATCATTTTGACCAGCGATTGTGATTTCAATAGACCGTGCGTGGGGAAAGAACGACGACGATGTTAAGGATCTCGGGGAAGAGGGTTTCATCTCTAGGCGGCTCGTGGAGATCATTACAAGCAACCTCTGACATTGTCTTTCGAAACCATCATCATATTCTTTATAATGCCAACGATGATTCGGTCTCTGCCTCTTCCAGATCTGTTTCCTCTCCCCATCGCTTCTCATTGTCTCCATATTTCTTCAGAGGTTCTCTTTTTTTCCTTTTACGATTCATATTCCTCAATGACTGTGATTTGTTTTCTTTCAAATGCTAAATTTATGGGCTGAACATGATCCAGCTTCAGAATCCTTAGGCTATTCATGAGGTGTTTTTTCTTCTTGTTTACTTATCACAACTCTACAGAAATGTAGAATACATTCATTTAAGTTTCGCCATTTTTTCTCTGTGTCCGGACTCAAGAGTCTTTAAGCTAGTAATCATTATGTGTTTCATTTATGTTTCTTGTCAAATCTGTACAAATGAAGATTACGTTAGTTGAAGTTCCACACTTTTCTCTTTGTTTCATATAGCATCATAAGATTTGTCGACGAAATCCCATTTTGGAATAAGGATTTAATGAGGAGCCTTGACTTTGTTCCACATCATCCTTGTTCCGTTTGGCCTTAGCCATATTTCCTTTGAATTTCCTTTCCTATTTTTGTCCGTGTTGTTCGTTTAGTGAGTGGACTCTTAAATCAATAAGAGCAGCTTGATATTCTTAGGATTTGTCACTATAACAGTACTTTTCTTAATCAAGTGGATATAGATGTGCTAATGATTGATTCACTTTTTCAGGGATTTCTTCTGGAATCCTTGATATTTTTGGGGTTTGTCAGTATAAGATTTACTTATTTTAATCAAATGGATATCGGACGTGCTGATGATTTATTCATTTCATCAGGGTTTTCTTCTGGATTCCTTGCCTCAGGCCAAGATGCCAGTTTGATCGAAGAACTCCCCGCTACCGTATTAGCAGTGAAGAATCCTACTTCAAAAATTACCTATGATGAGTATAATCACGAGCGCTTTCCACCTGGTGACCCCAGCAAGCGTGCCTTTGCATACTTTGTCTTGACTGGTGGCAGGTTTGTTTATGCATCCCTAATTCGTCTTCTGATCCTCAAATTTGTCTTGAGCATGTCTGCCAGCAAAGATGTCCTTGCCCTCGCGTCCCTTGAGGTTGACCTCTCTAGCATTGAGCCTGGGACTACTATAACTGTCAAGTGGCGTGGAAAGCCAGTTTTCATTAGAAGGCGAACCGAAGATGATATTAATTTGGCTAACAGTGTTGACGTTGGGTCACTTCGGGATCCACAGGAGGACTCGGCCAGGGTTAAGAATCCAGAATGGCTTGTTGTGGTGGGAGTCTGCACCCACTTGGGGTGCATTCCATTACCAAATGCTGGTGATTTTGGTGGTTGGTTTTGCCCATGCCATGGTTCACATTATGACATATCTGGTAGGATCCGCAAAGGGCCAGCTCCTTTCAACTTAGAAGTCCCAACTTACAACTTCTTGGATGAGAACAAGATTCTTATTGGATGAGAAATGTGAAGGAATTCTTTTACGGGGCAAAGATGTATTAAATTTTGGTCTTTATGCCTTGGAGATGCAGATAAAACTCTTTTCAATTGATGATATCTTTCTGTTAACTTGGTTTGACCAACATGACACCAATTTGGATGTTGTATCCGCTGTTATGAATGGCGAGGGTCCAATTTTCTTAATAATAGACATGGATACCTGTTGATCACTTTCAATTTAATTGAGCTTCTTCATTCTATTAGGTTACTTTTCAATTATTTCTTACCAAGTTTTACATGCAACATATACCTGCGCCATCTTTACTTGGCAAGATTTAAGTTCTTGTGAATTCTTTGCATCTAACTGTTTTTTGTTGAGGACCACATTCGCCGTCTGCGAGCTGCATGCCAATTTACACAGGTTCATTCGGAATTATTGCATTACTTTCTATCTACATCTTACTGGTATGTTTGGCTCAGTTGGCGTTTTTTCTTCTCATTTACAACTAGCACTCAAGTTCAGGGTCTCATCTATGAGGAAAATAAAGTTGTGAATTGCAACTGAATCATCAAAACCTATTTCAGTTACAACTTGCTTTCGTCCAACATAAGAGTGTCAAATCCATAGAGTATTCGGCTCTAATTAATCAGCTTATCGTCAGCCAGTAACAGTAGAATAGAAAAAAGTTTTAAGATACATCTAAAATGCTGTTTGGACATGTGTAAGGCGTAGAAGCCGTTGAAAAATCGAATAGCTATAACGCCTTCCCAGTGCTGAAACTCTAGAAATTGGAGACCAAAATAAATAGTTGACCTTCTCAAGCACTAACAAGTCAATTAAGTTAGCTGTCTTGAATAGGAACTAATGGCAGTTTGCCTCCGTATACATTCGGAAGCTGGCTTTCATCAATGTCACGAAGCAGAGTTGATGTCAACTTTTTGTTATCCACGAAAATTATCTGCATAAAATTTGACAAATATGTGAACAGGTAGGGTCTATCTGAAATAAGTTCCATCATAATGACAAGATTTGTTTGCCATTTACACACAGCTCAATTGTCGTCCTTAAGTGCATAAACAAACACAAAGAGATACTAAAAAGTTGCAGCACTGGGGTACTTGGATAGGAAGCTGGAATATCTATTGACAATAACAACATTACTTGTTGACAGCAATTCCAGGTAATATTGGTAACGTGTTATGGCACCTCCGACAGAAGTTTATTACTATGGCCATCTTATTAGATGACATTTTTTTTACCCATCATGTTAAAAAAAAAAGGCAGTTGTTTGATGATCACCATGTTCCTGGAGATGTCATGAGAACAGTTTCAGAACCATCAAGTTCCTTTTTACTCTAGGGTGTAAGGTTTCAAATAAAAACATAAAGAAAAGCTGGATAAGCTGCTTACGAAGAAAGAGATTTATGTACCTTCTTTTTGGTTTTGCTGTCAACAAAAGGGTAAACGACCTTCCATGCTGTCATGAAGACGTAAGGCACATGAACAAAAAACAATTTCCCTAACCTCTCAGGGTAGCAGTCCTGTCACCAAGAATTTAGATTGTCACCATAAGCATTTTTCTCAGCAGCAATATGTTTCAGCCTTAATCCTTCTATTACAACATTTTGAAAATGGATGTAATGCTTCTAAACAGTAAACCATTATGCACAAGAATTAGTCGATTGCCCATGGTAGGTTGTCAAACCTGCAAAATGGACAGTGCCGCTATGTATCCACGAATGTCACTGTTAGAATATCCCCACCCCTCAATATCAGCTATGGCCATAAACTTTTCCTGTCCAGGTGGCAGTCTGCAACCAAAAATATATTGCATGAGCTAAATTCAGTGTCTAGATTAAAAACATGATAATTAGAATACTTCTGTTCCTTCAGACTGGAAAAGAAATTATGCAATATTTGCATTAAAGAATCGATAATCGAGGGGACACAAACATAGCAATGTAGCTCAGCACCCAGGTTCAAGTTTAACTTAACGAAACGTTGACTTTAAAAAAATGAAACTGGGACTGATTGCCATTGATAAAAGCAGACAATAGAGATCCAAGTTGTAACAGAAAGGACTTACCTGGCGCATATTCTGTCAAGAGTAAAGACTACAAAACCTGCAGGCAGGACAGCACAGAATTTAGCTAAAGGAATTAATGATGAAACAGAAACTGATGACTCAGTTTTGCAGAGAATTTTGCCATATTATTGAACGAGTAGTGCCAGGGGATACAACATACGCTTAAACTCTTCTAAACTCCCTTTGTAGGGCTTGTGCCTGGCACCAAAAACGATCACTATGGGGCGATTTTGCTTATCAACACCTTGCATAAACAACTTGTTTTGTGCAAGTTCATTAGGAATCTCTGACGGAGATATGGAGCCATTGGGTACAAAGGATCGTCTCCAGCTTAGATACTTGAGAAATAAGTTAGAGGCCTTTTCAATGTCTAGTTCCCGAGCTCGCAGAAACCTCCTGACCATAAAATCATCCACTTCCTGAAATCAAAATTATTAGATTGAAGCACAATGCAAGGAAAGGTAACACTGGGAAGCTATGAATTGATTGACCATACTTAAACATCACTGTACATACAAGTTAACTAAATCTAGATCCGAGTGAAACCAATGATGCTGTCGCCGTATTCAACATTCACCGAACTTCAGTAATATAAACATGTAAGAGCTCTCATATAGCAATAGATCACAACAGAAGGTAAAGGAGACAACTTTTCCAAGTTTATCAAGAATCAGTGAAGGGAGTCATCTTTAATCAAATTCTGGGCAAGAAAGCTTCCATTCAGACACCAACAACTGTTCTCATAGCAACAAACGAAACAACTATGGGACCGAACCTTGCAAACTTTTTAATATTCCCCTGAACAAAATCTTCAGAACCAAACAAAATCCAACAAACGTCCCATAAAAGACATGGTTTTTCAG
>JANIPM010000003.1:16284412-16296779 GCA_027478405.1 Erythroxylum cassinoides
GATCCTCATTTGATTTGGGTAGTCATAATGTCTTGCTAGAGGCCGCTTATGACTTATGGGCCTTGAAGTGTGATCAAACCCATTGCCAACATCAAATGAGCCTACAGGGTCGCACACAAAGAGTGATGTAATATGGGATTATTCTCTTGGGCCTAATTTATTAGGCATTGAATAAATATATATGGATATATTTATTAGGCTAGATTGAAATAAGTTGTCGGGCTTTTATTATATGAGATATAATATGGGTCGAAACTTATTGGGTTTCAATAATTCTAATGGGTTTAGAATTATGAAGTTCTTATTCCTAATAGGAATAAGAATTAAGGTTTCTCTTAATAAGAGATGAGACGAAAACCCTAGCTATCTTCTGAGAGAAAAACTGTGCGGCGTTTGAAAGGGTTTTGGACGTGCTAGCACACACGAGCCGTTGCCCGGATCGTTCATCCTCTTGTAGATACCGGTAGAGGGCATTCGTGCATTGCAGTGTCTACGAATCTGAAAAGAAAAATCCGCATCAAAAGGTATTTCATACATGCTATAGTTTCGGTTATACATCTTGTTGTGTTTTATGGTCTTTTCCGCTACATATTGAGAATACTCGGGCCATAGGCGATCCAACAGAAGTGATGGAATTTGAATACTGAATTGTGACATGCATTTCATTCCAATGCATGTAATACAAATGAGTTATAACTGATGTTGCCACTGAGACTGAGATTGTTACTGAAAAGAGCTTAAAGCTCTCACATGTGTGATTAAAGCCTATGGCTTACTGTGTTCAATGAGCTTGGTATTCGCATCAGATAAGGGGTAGATTGATTGACTGAGCCCGATGATTTGAGATACTGTAAAAGCACACAATCATGACAACATAAAAATGAATGTGAGTCTGATACATGTAGCATTCCCATATGAATTGAATTCATCGAATGATTTGCAAAGCTGTGTAAATGTTGTTATATGATTGAACTATTTAACTGAGAAATGATTTGTCTGTGATAGTATTTGTTACTAATCAAGCGAATTTGAACTGTATGATTTCTTACTATAATTGATCCTATATAATGACCTGAGTGAACTATCGAGGATGGTTACTCTAAGTTCGCAAAACTCATGAAAATTACACCGTTGCATTTCAAGTTCAAGAGTGAGATGACCTAGCCTTTAAGACATCGTAGAAGCATATTTTGTACAATTTGATATCAAAGATGACTCAAAGGTCGGTCAGCTAGGATTAGAAACATTGTAGTTGTTATCTTTTTTGTTCCACATATTTGTAGCATACTGTATAGACTAAGTCGTAAATGCTCATAGCTAGATGTTGAACTGAATGCTACAATGTATCTATGGTTTTTGATATAAAATGAGAAAGGTTTGGATTTCAGCACATGTGACTTATGGTCTTAAATGTGATGCCATGTGATAAAGTGAAAGTGAGATAGTTAATTTGCCAATTCTGTCAAGCATATACACGTGTAACCGATGGACGCATGTGCATATGTCAGATGGGAATGGGGTGTTACATATTTAATACCTTACTAATATGAATGGGAAAACGAAGTGTGGTAAACTAAGATGATGTCTGTATAATCTAAACTATATCATATTTATTTGTAGGTCTCGATTTCTCTAACTTTACATTAAAGCGCATATGTTAAACGGTATTAGAGAAATCATGTTTTCTCTCACCGAATGTTAAATAGCATTAGAGAAAACTTGTTTCTTCTAACCAAATGCTAAAATGCGTTAGAGAAAACTTTTATTCTCTTGAACTGAATGTTAAATTGCATCAGAGAACCTTTATGGAATTAAAAAACTTATATTCCCCTATGTCATGTCAAAATTTATGGATATCTATATAAAAATGTGTATGCCTAAATGACATAGGCTTAAGGTCAATTTGTGTATATGCCCAATGACCTTTAAAATGCATAAGATTAACACAGATCTTAAGACTTTCACATGTATTATGACAATGTACGATAACACATATTACTAAAAATAAATGATGATCATCTTTGTTAATCAATCACCATACTTTCATAATATATCAAAACATATGATCATACTAGGAACAAACATAATGATCCCTAACTGACAGTGTCTACGGACTTCAATACACCCATACAGTATACTTGTCTTTCAAACACAAGTGGGCGAAGTCCTTTAGTTAAAGAATCAGTTAATATTTCCTCAGTCCTTAAATGCTCCACCTCAATGTCACCTTTTCTGTGTCAAGCTCTTTATGGTCAAATATTTGGCCTTCAAATGCTAAGACCTTGTGACATTTTTTGTTATTATTAAACAACATAACAACAAAATTATCACAGTACAACCGAATGGGTCTAGCCACTCAATCAACTACAGACAACTCAAAAATCAAGTTTCTGAGGAAAATTGCCTATGAAGCAGCCCTATAACATGCGCTCTGCATGCATAGTTGAGGAAGTCATACGTGTCTACTTGATACTCTTCCATGATATTGTACCATCTGTAAACATAGAAATGTAACTTTAAGCAAACTATCGATTATTTAGACACATAACTCAAATATGAATCTGGATTCCCTACGAGGCTTAAATTGTTGGCTTTTTTATATGTCAACTTATAATCCTTGGTTTCCTTTAGGTATCTCAACACTCACTTGACTGCATTTCAATGGTCTATAGTTGGGTTAACCAGATATTGACCAAATAGTCTAACAGTAAATGCAATGTCCCGCCTAGTACTTACTCGAGCATAAATCAGGTTATCAACCGTATTGGTTTCAAGAACATTCCTTATAGCCTCTCTCTTTACAACTGATGGGTTTTCAATTCTGCTGCAAGTCAACTAACTCCCAAACCTTACTATGTTTTATAATTTTCATCTCATCAGTTATTGCATCCTACCACAAATATGCATTGGGTCCAGAAACAACTTCTGTAAAAGTAACTAGATCCGCAACATGTCTAACACCATAGTCCTATTCACCAACTAGTATATGTAATCATATAGGATAGTAGGACATCTCACTCTAGTGGATCTATTCAACAACATTAGCTCTTGTACCCCCAGGAACCTCTGTGTGTATAGGTATAGGTTTCTATTCCTATATAAACACGGTACTAAGAACTAAATCTGTCAGATTTAATTGTATAAGAGGCAAGTACGTAATAACTGTAATATCTAACCTACTATCAACCGAAGGGTCAAAAGGCCCACTATCATCATAGACACTATATTCCAAAAACTTAGATGTTTATGATTTCACTATTCCGATCCCTTCTTCTCTACAGTAAAATTTGTAGTCTTTAAAGTGGTAGGGATAACCAACTAAATAATAATGAGTAAAACAAGATTGCAACATACCTTTATAAGGATTATACTACCTCAGTAGGGCAGCCCTATACATGAATGTGTGTAAGGCTAAATTTACACCCTTCTAGATAATCAGGTATATTAGTTTTTTTTTACATTAACTTCTTCATGTCTTTTAAGGTGCAGTTATGCATTTTAACAACACACCTTTTTTATTAAGACTACCCAGCATAGTGAACTGATTTACTATTCCAACTAATTCCATATATCTGGCAAACAAATCTTTTCATGTCTTGAAACACCACGTTTGCTATGACACCCTCCTCCACGATTATATATGACTATCTTGATAAATTTTCCCAATTGAATTTGAACCTTCAGCCTTTAAGCAAGAACACATAAACTGTAATGGGAATAATCGTCAACAAAAGTTAGAATAAATTTAGAATTGCACAATGCAACTATATAAGGTCTTTTTATATCTGTGTATATTAGACTTAATAAGCCAGAAACACGAGTTGACCTCTTTATCCTTATTTTAGTCAACTTACTCCTGCAACAATCAATACATGTTTCCAAATCATCATAATCTAAAATTGAGAGAATGCTTTCCTTACTCAATCTCTTAACCCTAGCTCTGGAAATGTGGCTTAAGCTTTATGCAACAACATATATGATTTATCCTTTATCAGGGTCATCTTTCTAGACTTGTTTAGCAAGTTACAAAGAAGCATATATCTAATTTGGTGTAAGACACATTCTATACAAATCACATAACAAGAAAATTGTACTATTATGTTTTACATTAAACAACAATTGTACAACAGAAGCATTAATTACAAAATGTTAACTTTGTGTGTCCAAAATTGATACAAAGATCATATATAAAATGTGTTATGTAGAACCAAAATGACCTAGCAATAAGGTTCAGAACATACATCCCCTATAGATATTACATCTGCTTCTTCATTACTATCAACCATCAGTTGCTTCTTCCCTTTATTTCATTATTTGGTTCTATCTTGGATATGAACCCGTATATTGTGGAGGCAACTCAATTAGATGCTCCACTATCTTGTCACTAAAAACTTAATGCGTTTATCGCAAAATTAGATTCATAAATTGATAAGCCAAGGAATTACTTGATGGTCTCAATCTTTCCTTCTAGGCCTTATCCTATTGGCTTCTTTATGTCCCCAAGACCTTTACCAGCACTGGATTGACTAGCATTAGCATGTGAAGAAGATTTAGACTTTCTACCTTTGATCTTAGTGAACTTCACCTTTGCTTTCCCTTTAGTTGCTTTGAGCGTTGTATGAGTAGCAATCTTGAATTTCTCCCCCTCAGCAATGCAATTGGCAATCAAAGTATTAAGGCCTCATTCCTCATCTAACGCATAATATGTCATCACCAGATTACTAAATTATGGACGGAGTGTACTCAGAGTTTGATGAACTATGAAGACATCAAGAAGAGGAATATTCAACATCTTCAATATACTATGAAGATGGATCATTCTTGATATGTACTCCATCACTCCCCTTTCTCTAACATACCTCATGGAGAATAATTCTTTCATCAAGGCACTTATCTCAATATTAGGTGAGAGCATGTACTTTTGGGAGACATTACTAAGAAACTCCTTTGCTATGTTTGTGTCCGGAACTCCACTAAGCAGATGGTCAGGTATGGATTTCTTACTGGTCATCAAACATAATCTGTTAGACCAATCCCAGGTTGCATATGTTGCTTTATAAGCTCTCCAGATCATGGATGTAGGTGGAGATGACCTATCTGTACGTATTATGGTTATATCAATTTCAACCATCTCTATAAAATTCAATACATCTTTTATCCAGTTCTTCATATTAAAACCGGTCAAGATTTCAATGGTGACACTAATATTATTGACAGATAAGGTAACTGCAAAATAACAATGCAAAGATCATTGCCAATGTAAGATAACAACAATACTCAAAGTCATTAAATATTATCTGTACTGAAAATCCAGCTACACATATTATGAAACACCTTTGAGCTGAATACATAATATATACAATTAGACCTCCACATAAAAGCAATCAGAGTACAAACCATCAACTCTCATGACACTACTACCTTCGGGCAAATAGATTGCTTAAGCAACAACTTTCCTCCATCTAAGGCTTTTATATACATCTCAAAATCTTATATAAGGTCAGCACCTTTGGGTATAATAACTAAACATAAGACCAGAGGCATCCCCTAACATGCAAGCAAAATAATTTAAAATATTGACTTGAAAGGCCATTTTAGTGACTATATCCTCATCAATACCTAAAAGGTCCACAAACACAAGGGATACATCTTTATGTTATCCTCACATTCTTTATGAGCATATAGTATGTGATAATGTAACATCAATAAATGCATAATCTCATCTTCACATACTCGTGCTGAAGACATTCATTCAAAATTTTATTTGAGACTTTCGTAGTGAAAAATCTCATTAGAGTGAATATCTTGCGTCACCGAACACTGAACTGACAACTCGAGATACGAGAACCTCATGTATCTCCCTTATGGCAAGTTCGTTGCATAAAAATTCGCTCAAAAACAGATTTAGAATGTCTTAATTCTTTTTTCTGGAGTGAAATTACCAATGTAATTAATCCAAAAAATTGAAAAACTCACTTTATGAATTTTTCGAATCAGAAATTAACCCAAAACACCTCGGGGCATCTTTATTGGAAATCTAAAATTTTTGATTTTTTTTGTCAGCGCCATTATAGTGCTGACATTGACATAACATTAACGAATGACATCAGTGCTCGTGTCATCTGCTGATGTCACACGACATCAATGCGCACGTGCGCACGAAGGGCACATGCTAACCACGCGCCCATGTCCAACGCATTAGGATGCATTTGAGGCATGTCACACATGCGCTGAGATGCACAGACGCACCCACCGACGCTGGTTCGTGTGTCACACTCGCCAGACACACTGCCCTCGCCCGTTATGCGCCCAACGGTGATTCACACCCTCATTGAAAAATGGTGATTTTTGGCAATTTTCAGATCTTTTTTTTGTGTTCCCAAGCTAGTTTTCAACCCATTTTTCAAGACTAAACATATGTATACCACTTTCATGCAATAATAAGCAAGAAAAAATAGAAAAATAGAAGTTAACTCTCCGAGAACCTTATAGAGAAAAACTAAAAAACCTTCGTTTTTAACCACCTAATCACGTCACAACTCTGGCACCACGTGTAATATGTAACGAGACCTTAGTTACGTATGTCGGATCGACGTGAAAGAGAAATGAACAAAAAAATGCAGAAAAATATCTGATTTCGGTTGCATAACTTCGAACGAGCTTTCCGAGGTTGAAATGAATGCAAATCCACCACCACCTTCACAGGAACTGATCACCGAGACGCGGTCAATGACTTTCTATAGTTTTCTCAAAACGTGAACCTTTGAATGAGTCAGAGTAATTTTACATTCACGAATGACATGAGCAAATACAGAAGACCTTAACCTTTATATATAGCTTTCATATCAGACTTCAACATTATAAGCCCGATATGAGTCCGGTGTTAGACATATATGTGGACCAATATAATCACAACATAATTCCATATGCCTAACCACAATCGAATTGCCTAATATATATTTAATAACTATAATGGGATGGTTAATTTACTAAATGCATTTAAGGCACATGGTAGTACCCTAATAACTATATGTTGGCCCATTAAACTATAGTTCACATCATCCATTAAAATGACACAATTAGCCTATTCTACTCCTTAGGGTAGAACATGTCATAATATATGACATAAGGTGAGGTTGTTGCATATATAGTGTGTGTGGATTTGTAAAAGATAAGGTTGGGTCTTCTACCATCACACTCTTTTGTACAAGGTTTTGGTTTTTCTTTGATAGGTTTTGGTTGAAGAATGGAGAGGGTTTAAGACTACATGTCAAGTGTTGGAGGCAAGGTTTTGAAACCCGGACCGGACGTCGAACCGAAGGCCTTACTGGTTTGAACCGGTCGAACCGGTATAACGTCATAATTACACAATAATTTTATTTAATTATATATAAAAATATAAAAATATATCAAATAATATAAATAAATATAAATAACCAATTGGGTCTTTTGGGTTCTATACTTTTGTTAGATTTTTGGAGAAAATGTGGGTTTTACTTTTGAAAAAATTCAAAAAAACACATTAGCGTTTTAGAAAAAAAAAGCAAAAAAAAAAATCAATGAACCAGTGGCCAACCGGTTCGACGAGCCTCGATTTAACCGATCAATTGATAGGTTCTCACCGGTTCGTACTGGTTCAATTGGAGACTGATTTTTAGGGGTCACCCAGACCAGATAGCCTACCGGTCACCGATCGAACCGGCCAGGATTTCAAAACCATGGTTGTAGTTAATTGCTGCATTTATTATAGCACCCTCTTCATATATGTCAAGGAATGAACTAAGAACTATAGTCTTCAGCATTTAGACTGTTCCACAAGATAACTACTTATATCCGTTCATTTCAATGTATGATTTCAGGCTTAGCTCTTGAAGTTTTGGTTACAGTTTCTTGACTACCATAGATGATCTCTTTCTATAAACACGCATAAGAATGCCCAATAAGCTTCCAACAAAACCGGAGAACAGTAAAAGTTCAATCAACTTAAAAAGTTATTTACAAGACTTGAGATCCAACCAGTCCTACAAGATAATCCAAAGGTAATGAAGTTGATGGAGCAACTTCTTCAACACTTTTTTGTCTCTTCCAGATGTTGAATTAACGTTCAGCTTTCTTCAGCGGGTTCTGTGATGGAAGTAAAACCAAGTAAGCAAAACGACCATTTTCAGGAGATGGAATTATATTTTTGCAGCTCAAACCTGCTTGTGCAGTCTGCGACGATGTGCTTGAATTGCTCTTGGAACTTCCTGAATGCACCAGTTGAGGGTCGCTCATTACTTCCTGAATATTTTATCAATGTTACGTCAGGAGATTATTTCTTCAAGTAACTGCAAATTTTATCAGGATTAAAAAAAAAAAAAAACCTGTGTTGTAGCTACGAAGCTTTGGGTAGGTGAGACACTTGCACTGTTGGGGAAATAGAAGAAGTTCATCTTCTCTTCAGCGAAATCCCTTAATCTGTTGAGTTGAGGCAAGACTACCTTGCTTAGATCTGGCCTGTCTTTCCTTCTCATCTCTGCACATTGAATTCCAAGCTTTGCAATGCATAGAGTCTCTTCAAGGGGCCAATCAGGCACTGTTGGGTCTAAAACCTCTTTGAATGTGCCATTTTCGATGGCTCTTTCAACGTAGGGGCTCAGACCCATCGGTGGTTTCGCTGTCAGTATCTGCAGAAGGATGATACCTAGGGAATATATATCAGATTTCACACCGAGCATTCCTGTTTGTTGGTACTCAGGATCTATGTAGCAGAAGGTTCCAGCTGTTGATGTCATGTGACATTGTGTTGCATTCTCAGCTAGAGCAGGAACAAGCTTTGCCAATCCAACATCACTGATCTTACTAACGTAGTTGCTGTCTAGTAAAATGTTTCCAGGTTTCAGGTCACGGTGCACCAGTGGTTCTGGCTTGGTCTGATGCAGAAAGAGCAGACCTGTGGCAACTTCTGCAGCAATCCTGAACCTGAGTTGCCATGGAAGTGGAGGACTGTTCCCTTTCCTGAAGAGACGATCGTCTAAGCTTCCTCTAGCCATGTGTTCATATACCAGAATTCCATACTCTGGGCAAGCTCCCAAAAGAAGCACCATGTTCGGATGCCTGATCAAGCTAAGCACTTCAACCTGCATAAAGAAAGAGGTTAGCTCCTGTTTCTTAATGGAAGAGAAATATAAATCTTCCTGCAATTTGTAGTTTTCCTTGTTCCTCACCTCTCTGTCAAATTGTTCCCTTCCTTGAGCTGCATCTGGACGTAAAACCTTAACTGCAACTGGTGTATGATCTAGACGACACTTGAACACTGGGCCATAACCCCCTTCGCCTATCTTCCTTGATGGAGAAAAAGAATCAGTTGCGTTTTCAATCTCTTCAATGCTATATTTCCTGTATCTGATATCTGCTAGATTGCCCATTACTTTCTTTGTTTCTTGTGCATCTTTGAAAGCTTTGGTTTCCACTCCATATCTCCTATGTGATTCCAATTCTGCTATCTTGTTAGCTGCTTCAGCTGCCTCCATGGCAGCCTTGCACCTGGCTTTCTCTTTCTCTGCAAGGGATATAGCTGCTTCCTCTGAAAGTTTTGCCTCTTCCATCTTTCGTTCTTCCTCCATCCTCCACCGCTGCAGCTCCATTGCCTGTGAAACTATTACTTTATAGCTTGTTTCTTCAATATTTCCAAGTGAAGTTAAGCAAAACCTGACATATCTAAGCACCTTTTGTTTTGCTGTTAGTGCTTCTCTACATGCTGTGCTGTACATATCCATTGTTTGCTTCAGCTCTAATTTCAGCCTTCTCATCTCAGCTTCTAATTCTTCCTAACAAGTTCAAGATCATACATTGGAACACCAAAATTTTGGTTTCGTTGACTTATATGGATTAAATGCGTTTGATACTTGATTCTTACAGTTTTCTGTGATGAACTTGAAAATCCACTTTCATAAGAAAATGGTGACAAGTCTTGTTGGGAACTGAGATCAACAAACTTTGGACCGGAGCGAATTGATCCATAGCTTGAACCTGAGCTAGTTGAAAGCCTTGGACCACCATCAATGTATTCGAATCCGACGGAAGACGGACGATCGGTGCTTGGTCGGCCAGAGCTGACAAATGATATGTCAGATTCTGATTCTGAGAAATCGATAGTTGATCTTGTAATGACACCCCTTCCTACCCTTGAAAAAGGTGACCTGAAGCATTACAGATGGCATGAGATGGCAGCTGATCTTAATCACTACCAATGTGCTAGCATAAGAATTTCAACTATTTCTTTTCCTTTAGAATGTGCATTATTGACTTACTTGAATGATTCATCCACTGAGACACGAGGCTTGCATATTGACCTGTCTGCAAAAGATGACATAAGTTGGACACTGAAAGATTATCAGAGTATTGACGGTACCGATATTGTTATCATTACCAATACTAAAAACAATACGAATGCCGGTATTCATTAACTTCTATTAGAGAAGCAATGCTAATGAAACGCATACTTGAGTGTAAACAAACCTCTGATACTCATGCTCATACTATGTCTGGACTTTACATCAGAAGAATCATCATCCTGGTTTTCTTTTTCTTGTATCTTTTCAAGTATTGGGAAGGTGAATGGGGCTGGACTGGAAGCATATCTTGCAGAAGAAACCTTCCCTTTGGAGATGACATAAACGTTGCAGAAATCTGGTGCCCCTTTCGACACACTGCTTGGCACATCTGTCCTGAATTTTCTGCTTCCATATTCAGGAAAATATGCAGTTAGTTACTGTACATCCACGAAACTTCATCCTGAATTTGTCACTGAATCATAATTTCCAGTGATCTAAATTCCCTTAAAATGGACAAATGTTAGTTTAATACCTGATAAATCCATGGCGAGATGGTGAACCAAGAACCAAAGTCTCAAATAGAGCGTAAGAGGTGTATTCTGTTAATGCTTTTACGATATCGTGGTCTTCCAGTAGGACTTCGAAACATTGTACCTGACATGAAAACGTTTAGAATGTGGATTGGCATTGAATCTAGAGTGGATAAAAGGGATCCGAACCTTACATCTTTACGTGTGCAATAGCAACGGAAAGAAAGGAAGAGGTCTTTGATCTGCTTGTCATGTTGCTGCTTCAAAGCTGAACCATACTCAGTACTAACTCCCTGGTCTGCACATTATACAAAACAAAGCAAAGGACATAATGAGAGGGGAAGGGAAGAAGAAAAGAGTTCTGACTTGGAGGCCTTGCATGTAGATATCGAAAAAAAGAAAAACCCTTATCAGGGAAGCATTCAATCCAAAACTTCAGACAGTTCCGTGAAAATTTTAAGAATGAATCCGATAACAGATCGATCCAAAGGAGACCTACTTGCCGACGAAGCTGATGGTTTACGAACAACATGGATTAGAATAATAGTTTGGCCTCTGGTAAGGAAAGTCTCAATTGCCCATTTCAAAGCATGCTGGCTACCTTTGTCCCTGTCAATGGCAACTGCAACTAATCCATTACCTCCTCCTTTCTTTGGTCCATATCCCTTTTGATGCCACATTTTTCTTCTAATCTTCCCTAAACCTTATGCTTCTAAAAGATTACTCCCATGTTGTAGGAACACAAAAAGACAAGGAAACATCTTGTCCATCCAACAAAACTCTAAAACTTGTAGCTCCAGGATTCACACTTCCTCAACGTTTTTATTGATTCCTGAATGTCATTTCCCTGTGGTGGATGGCAGCTAAATGGATTTTAATTTTAGTTGACTACGTCGAGCCTCGGATATCTTTTATCGATTGTAAAAAAGTTTCAGAACCCAGACCTCTCTTCCATTTTTCAATGGCCAACCGCTTAGTGCAAAGAAGCTATATATACAATTACTAAAAACAGGTTTTTTCTCCCAGAGTCAGTCTTTCGTTAGCTATGATTAGCTTCTCAGGAAAATTTCCCAACGAAGAGTAATCTCTTCCATCTTCTCAGGAAAATGTCATTTTCTCAAGCCATAGCCAAAAAAGGTAGCCTACCTCAAGGCATATAGAATAGCTATGTTTTTTAATTTTCATAGTTAAAAATCTTTGGGTACAGATATATTTCCGTAGTCAAAAGGTTGTTTTCTCAAGTCCTTTCATTTTTTTGGCCGCAAATTGAAATTCGTACATATAAAAATTGATCTATGTGAAGTCGAAATTTTGTTCAACTTGAGTTTAGATTAAAAATTGACTAAATTGAATTTTAATTATTAAAATATAATTATAATTAAAATTGAATGATTAAGAACTAAACAATTCAAATACTTATTTTTATAGTAACAATATTTAAGGTTGAGCAATTCATATTTGATTTTAAAATTTAAATATTTAAATTTGACTTTAAATTTTAATGTTTTAAAAATCAGACTA
>JANIPM010000003.1:16296879-16311012 GCA_027478405.1 Erythroxylum cassinoides
AAGTTATGGCGCAGAGGTGGGTCAGCTGGGACTTTTGGGGATGACCTAGATAGGATGTATTTAGTTTCTTTTGAGCATTGTATAGACAGTGATTTTGGACAGAATTGTATAATTATGGTTTCTAAGAATGAAATGAAAAAGTAAATTTAGTTTCAATTTTTAGTGATGTTTATATTGATGCCATGTGGATTATAGTTGGGTTTGCTCGGTAGTGCACCCTTATCGTGGGTTACGTGTCGGAACGACCTACGGGCGTTCCGGTGTGTACCCTACAGTAAGGGGGCGCTACATAGCATTCTGTCGGTTCCTGCACTCTTCTTCGTACAAAATAACATTACACTCTTTTCGAAGCCTCTGAACCTTCCTATCATCAAACACGTCCCTCGCCTCCTCCAACAACGACTGTAACTGTTTTCGTTTTTTCCAGAACGCAGAGTTATGCTCTTTGCCCTACCGTTTAATCTCTTCTATACACGCATCACGCCTTCTCATAAAATCAGTAGCAGAGGCAAGATTCCATGAATTTTTTATTACCTGTTCCAAACCAGAGTCCCCCAACCAACTGTTATCAAACAGAAACTTCCTATAATTTTCACCAACTAGCCTTCTATTCAATCGAACCAAAATTGGAGAGTGATCAAAAACTGAGGCTACAGCAGACTTAGCGACAACATTAAGAAAAATGGATGACCAGTTTAAAGATGCCATTGCTCTATCTAATTTTTCGCGACAAACCACCGCATTATCCCTCTTCTTTTCTTACGTATATCGATATCCTTTCCAAGGAACATCGCTCAACCCACAAACCGAAATAGCATCGGCAAACTCGTTGATGAAATGTCTCTGAACAGCAGCACCACCCAACTTATCTTCTTCTGTTAATAAGTCGTTCAAATCTCCTAAGCACAACCAAGGCCTTGAGTCTCTGCTCGACAAATCACAAAGCAAATCCCATGAAGCATGACGTCTAGAACTCTCAGGAAAGCCATAATAACCAGTCAGTCGCCAACTATTATTCTGGAAAATCATAGTAGCATCAATAAAATTACTCGAGAAACCCCTAACAGAAACATCAACTTCGTTCTTCCATAATAAACATAAACCCCCACTCCTACCAATTCAATTCACTGTAAAACAATTATCATAGCGAACCAAACGACAAACCTCCTCCATTTTATTCCGCTGCACTAGTGTCTCCATAAGAAAAACAATCATAGGTCTATAGGTAAAAAGGATATCACTGAGTGCCCATACCGCGCTAGGGTTACCTAACCCCTGGCAATTCCAGCTTAAGATATTCATTGTCGTCGCCTATCCCGTCTCATGGGATCAACCGATTCATTATGCCCAGTCGATGAAAGAATTGAGTTAGAGCTCGATGGAGAATCCTTATTGTGCATGGAAACTGCGTAAGCTGAGATTTTAGTAATTTCCTCCTTAACTTCTATTCAGAGACTTAGATCATTTATTAAGTCACTTTATTATTTTTATCCGAATCAAATTACATTACTTAACCGATAAGTTATTGAAAAACCTAATAATGCAATTAAATATTTTCCAACATGGTAAATGTCAAAAAAAAATCCAACATGATTAATCTCCACCCTTGCTTTCTCGTCAAAGTTATATTAAAATCGTAAAGCCCATCCCACCTTACTTCTTCCTTCGACACAGTTTGCCCCATCTTAGCCAACTGATAGCTCTTATACCTGTGTTGAATTGGAGCGCCACTAAAAGGAGTTTATCATTCTTTCTAAAGCTCCGCACAGTTCGATCAATAATAGGTATATGTTCATGGCGTAATTTGGCATTGCTTGGACTCTCTCTCTTTACTGGCACGTGGGAGGCATTTCCATACCCCATCACTTGGATAAGTTTTTTCTTCTTACACTTGCTTATCAACGTGGACGAACTCATATAATGCTTTGAGTCATTCGACATTTCTCTAACACCCTATTGGTTACATATTTCTCTCTTCTATTCTCCTGAATTATCGTCAACAACAATGTGTAAAAAAATTTAACTTCTTCTCACTATCTCTCTTTACATTTTATAAGAAAAGATAGAACCTCAACACATGATAAAAGTAGTTACGGAGACGAGAGATTTTCTTATGATGACCCCTTTATAATATACAACAACTTAATAAAAATGGAGTTTGAATAGATCGATCTAGTAGTGTGCAATTTTAATCCTAAATAGTAAAGTTATAAAATAATGTGGCCTGTTAATTGATTATCATGTGTTATAAAGTATACAACCGTTCTAACACATAAGATTACAAGGTTAATCCATCCTTTAAAAAAAACCCCATAATAGCCATTTTATCCCTCAAAAAAACCTATTTGACTCTCATAAACTTCACAAATATCCATTTTAAGTGCAACAAACCCAGTTTTTACCATGTCTCTCTTACTTCAGGTACTACAATGTTTCTGTCGAAAGCAGAATGTTGTCAGAGATTACTCTTTCAGGCACAAGAATGCTGTTGCTCATGCGATATAAGTGACGGGAGCAGCCTATTGAGTATGATAGTGGGGTACTCCTTCGTTATGTTTTCACTTACTAAAAGGACGGATTTATATCATCTAAATCCAGGGATTTGTTGGGATTAAGTATATATTTAGATGCTTTTTTTGTTATTGAAAGAATTTTATTATATAAGCTTGAAGCTTATATACAACCATTAGGATCAAAACCATTGGAGTACAGTCACGCCTTAAGGAACAACTAGCAAATTTAACAAAAGAAAGAAACACAAGCATATGCTGGACAGGTTATAAAGCTGTGAAAAAACAGTCTCAAACCTTCCAAGTTCCAGCTAAGCTTCATTTGTCCATAGCTAAGTCTTTGTAGAGTCTGCTATTTATTTCAAGCCACATCGCATAGATGTTTGATTTATCTTTACTTTCGTGATATAACTTATGATGGTTGAAGTTTGGGGCGACATCGCTATCATAAACATAATGATATTAACAAATTGTTCCAATTCTTTCACTAAAAGGTTTTATACTTGGGAATTGTTTAACGTGGTTAGCTTGCTTCCATTTGCTAATTAATCAGATGACATCTTTTGATAGGTGCGCGAGCACTTAATTCTTTCCTAGAGTAGTCACGAAGATTTCCAAGTTCTTAATTTTTGCATTATAATTTGTTTATTGTTTCAGAGACGTTTGAGAATCAGTGGAACAATGATTCTGCGTATATTTGTTCCCCATATGCGTTAATGGATGACTTTTTATTCTTGAACTCTCATAAGATCAAGCAAATGGGCGATGATCTTTGATTGGTGCCTGAAGCAGCTATTGACTATGCGATTCTGAATGTTTCAAATGAGTTAAAATGTCCATTTCCACAAAAAGGAAGAGACTTTGGCTGGTTAATCAAAGGTATGGAGATGGACTTGTTAGCTAATCGGCAAAACAAACACAGCTTTCACTAGCTCACGTAGATTTCTAACTGCTGTTTGATGCCGCTGCATTTTCACAACTTAAAGAATGCGTCTTTCTCTGTTTCTTCAAGCAAATTCCTTTGTGCTTATTTCCTTTTCAAAGCTCTACCAGTACTCCTCTATTTTTATGTTTAGTCCCATGGCTTCCATTCTAAGTAAACTCCCCAACAACTACTTATACGACTTCCCAACCATAGACTCTTCTAAATGCAGCCTTCTCGCCCTCCTCTCCACAGACTCTCAAGACCGTTTTCAACTTTCATCCGGAAACTGTGTTCTGGGGCTGAGGGCAAATGGGCTCATGCATGTGGATGCTTATTGTGCTGCTTGTTCACGGTTCCATTGAAAGAGTTGGTGCTCACCAAACTCTGAAAACAGAGCGTATTTCAGGTAGCTTTCTTTATCTCTTTGATTCTATGATTTTGAGTCGTTTCGGGTTCTGTTTTCTCCGTGAGTTGACAGGGGACGACAGTCTGTGTTCTTATTAATTTCGAATCATTTTGAAGGTGGCACTGTTTAGATTAAATAGGTGTAGCGTTAATGTTAAGAGGAGTTTCTGCATTTCTGTAACTCGTGTGACTGGTTCCAAATATTTTGAGCGAAAAACATGAGATTGAAATTCTGAAGATATTATTGATTTCTGAGTGAAATTCCGGCCCTCAAGGGCTCTTTTCCCTTGGGTTTGCAAGGACAGGTTCTCCTGCATATCATGGATACTTACCTAGTCTTGGTAGACAGTATTCTCGTATCACAAGGAACTGATAAACCATTCAGCATATTAGCATCAACGTTCTTTCACATGGTGTGATGATTGTTGTCCAAGAGGAGTTCTTTTAATGCAAATAGTGTCTTCGTGAGTTGCTTTTTCTGCTGTACCTCATTCTTAGCATACATTAGAAGGTTTTGACTCACTGATCATCGTACGTAGTTACCGGTTATTGAAGTTGTGCAGACGAACCCAGGTCGCAGGAGACTGCTTAAGTCTGTTGCAGTGTCCTTGTAATGGAGTTGATAAATTGTTAATTTAGATGCTCCTTATGTATTTATGAAAATGAAAACCTGTTGATTTTCTCTAAGTAGCTCTGTACCAAAAATGTCAAGCATGCTTTGGGAATCGTTTCATGCAGGGAGTGCTGGTGACGTCCTAGAAGATAATCCCGTGGGGAGATTAAAAGTATACGTATATGATCTGCCAAGCAAGTACAACAAGAAACTACTGCAGAAGGATCCCAGATGTCTCACCCATATGTTTGCTGCTGAGATTTTCATGCACAGGTTTCTCTTATCCAGTCCAGTTCGAACCCTTAATCCAGACGATGCTGATTGGTTTTATACACCTATATACCCCACTTGTGACCTTACACCTACCGGTTTGCCATTGCCCTTCAAGTCTCCACGGATGATGAGAAGTGCAATACAACTTATTTCATCAAGCTGGCCTTACTGGAACCGCACAGAAGGAGCTGATCACTTCTTTGTTGTGCCCCATGACTTTGGAGCCTGTTTCCACTATCAGGTGAGATCAGTTTTTGGTGCTTGAATCTTTACTTGTAACTATTTCCCTTCCAGTGGATTAACATTTTGGGCCATTCTTTCTATGTGCTATTAACATGTTCTGATAGTTCTGCTTGTATAATAAAGTAATATCATATTTGTTTTCCTTTTGGAATGAACTAGGAAGTTTTCTTGGACTCTAAATTCCCAATGTATATCGAAATTTAGCTGCAGCGATAAGTGGTAGGATTAGACATGATGGGCAGACGAGCATGACTTTGAATTGATTTTTCCACTCCATAACAACCTGTAAAATGAAGATGAAAAAGGATATAATCTTTTTGTTAATTGTTTCATACCTGCTGTTTTTCATGAGCTGACATAGTCAAAAGCTTTTGGTGGTCATGACATTCATCTATACCACATTGAAACCATTTGTATTTTAGGACTCTTTTGAGTCCCATAAATTTCAAGCCATTTAGTTGGGGAAAACACTGATAAATGAATGTATGTGTTTGTGGTCAAATTGTCGTAGGAAGAGAAAGCTATTGAACGAGGAATTCTTCCATTAC
Organism: Erythroxylum cassinoides; assembly: GCA_027478405.1. Taxonomy (NCBI): domain Eukaryota; kingdom Viridiplantae; phylum Streptophyta; class Magnoliopsida; order Malpighiales; family Erythroxylaceae; genus Erythroxylum; species Erythroxylum cassinoides. Next base: position 16,302,397 of record JANIPM010000003.1, read on the forward strand.
TCCAACGTGCTACCTTGGTTCAAACTTTTGGGCAACGAAATCATGTATGCTTGAATGAGGGGTCAATCACAATTCCTCCATATGCTCCACCCCAAAAAATGCAGGCCCGCCAAATCCCACCAGACACTCCACGTTCAATTTTTGTTTATTTCCGCGGTTTGTTTTATGATGTTAATAATGATCCTGAAGGAGGTTATTACGCCAGGTTTGTTCCCACCTAACTTATCACAATTGCAACTTGCAGCATGCCACTTTGTTTCTAGTTGGAGCAAAGACTTCAGATATGTTTTTCATATAGACATCAAAGTTCAAATCTTTTCTGAAATGCAGTAAAAGTATTGTATCACGATAAGCTGGTAGCAGCCACCAGGAGACAAATTCAGACCTTAGAATAGTAGTTTAACTCATTTGAAGCTGTGATTGTGAGTTGTTTCTGATGAGATTGAGTGCCTTCTTAACAGAGGTGCAAGGGCTGCAGTCTGGGAGAATTTTAAGAACAATCCACTATTTGACATCTCAACCGATCATCCAACAACATATTATGAGGATATGCAACGAGCTATCTTCTGTCTCTGTCCTCTTGGTTGGGCACCATGGAGTCCAAGACTAGTTGAAGCAGTGGTATTCGGATGCATACCTGTCATCATAGCAGATGACATTGTTCTACCTTTCGCAGATGCAATCCCGTGGGAGGAAATTGGTGTTTTTGTTGCTGAGAAAGATGTTCCAAAGTTGGACACGATCCTAACTTCTATACCACCAGAAGTGATTTTAAGGAAGCAGAGGCTTCTTGCAAATCCTTCGATGAAAAGGGCAATGCTGTTTCCACAGCCTGCACAATCTGGTGATGCCTTCCACCAAATACTCAATGGATTGGCTCGGAAATTGCCGCACCACAAGACTGTTTACTTGAAAAATGGTGAAAAGAACCTGAACTGGACAGCAGGACCCGTAGGGGACTTGAAACCTTGGTAAGAGGAAGATGCCATTTTGACAGTAGATGTTCTTTTCCTACAATATACGACAGTTCTATTCAGCTGAAGGTGTTAATACCAAGACCAGAAATGTACAAGTTGATGGAACTATTTGCAGATTGCTTCTTCCCTAATCCTGATAGGTCCTAAGTTGCACAAATTCAACTCCTACCATATTATACATTTCGCAATGTAGAGTATGTTTTTTTCCATTTTAAGAGAAGGTTTAGCTGGCGCATCGTTGCAGTGAAGCCGTCATATTCGTCTGTCTTCCTTTCCCTTTCGTTTTATTTGATGTTATCACGCAAAAGCAACAAAACAAAATGAACGAGGAGATAAAATGATTTTAAATTCCTGAGTTGTCGGAGTATAATTTTCACATTCATACGGCTTTCTTTACGTCTTTCATGCATTGTAAATTTGTATTCCTAATTAAGATGCTGCGAATTCTTGGATGCTTAATCGGCCAGAACACGTTCCACCAATAAAACTGGCCAAGCCTTTGTTTCATTAAGACTGATTTGTCAATGTGTTCTACTTGGACTTGAGATCCATTTTCTTTGATCTTCTTATGTTAGTGCCAATCTTTTAGGCTGGTTGAAATCATTTTTTTTAAAATCATCCTGATAAAGCACACTTAGAAACGAAGGATAATAGAAAATTCTAAGAGAAGATGCTTAATTACAACATTAGAGGAGTTTTTAGTTTCTAATATTAAAAAATTAGTATATATCTTCCTAAGGTTTATTTTCTTACTCACATCCCTTAAATCATTTTTAATAAATAAATAAACAACATCATATAATTTAATTAGGTGTTATGTAACACATCACTTCTTATATTTGTACCACATAGCACACCAAATGATGTAATTTAGGAGACATAAATGAATTTGGTTTGTATATAAACAGCATCATTACTTTAATAGAAAATGATAATCAAAATCGTGTCATTTATATCATGCTAAGAAATTTTTGTTTAATAGTTTATTCAAATCATACAATTTTATAAATTACTTATATTTTATAGAATTAATCTAAAGGTCCTTCAGAAAATAGTAACTTTGAAATATTTTATTATAAAGTTTATTTCATTGTCAATTTTAAGTGGAAAATACCCATTAAAATATCTATATGGTAACTATATAAGTTGTCACCTAACTTCACCACCCTCATCTGTCCTAATCGATAATTAGGTGACAATTGATCTAAATCCTGATATTTAAAAATAAAAGAAGTGAAGTGACCCCTCAAGTATTAAATATTAATCAAACTATAATCATTTTTATCCGTGCACCTAACCTCTTCAGTGGTTAGAAAGGACAAATGTCCTTTTGAAGTCATGGCCCCTGCCTGTCGAGAATCACCTTTTCTCTATTAGGAAGGTGAGGTCCGGTCCTGCGCCAATTTTACTGTCTTCACCTATGCATTGTCAAGTGGGCATCGCATCCCATCTCATCGTAGGTAACGTAGCAAATAAAAAGAAGTCAGACTTAGACTAAAGTCCCCTCCCCTCTCTCACCAACCCCAAACCCTCTTTGCCTCTCCGTCTCTACACTTTCTCTTCTTTGATCGGATACTTGCATTAGCCACCAACCCACCATGGCTACCATTTCCAAGCTCTCGAATCCTAGTTCTGCTTCTTCTTTACCACTCTCCTCCTCCTCAAAGATTACATCTTTTCCTCCTATATGTTATATGCGCTTCCATGGCCCAACTGCTTTTCTCTCCAAAGTTGCATCTTCTAGTCTCTCACTGCGAAATACCCGATCTTTGTTGGGTGCTTTGACGTGAGCATTACCTCAAAGTTTTGTGTTTTATATGCATATAATTATATGTTTAAAGTAGTTTTGTTGCTTGTTTCTTTCTCTTGTAGTTTGGTTTGGACTTTTGCTGTTTGCTTTCGTAGTTCTTGTATCTCATAATCTTTTGAAGCGATAGAAATTGAAAAGTTCTTATTGTTGTCTGTCTGATCATGTGTGTCATGGTTTAACCCAGATATACCATATGATCCTTTTTTGAATGGATTCTCTTATTTCTTTTTTCTTTGATTACCTTCACCTAAATTTGTTGCTGTGAATCTCTTATCAGTGTTGCCATGCTTGTTGTTTTGAGCCATGTATGTTGCTACTATTGAAGCCCTTTTAAGTGAAAATTTGTACATATTTCGTCAATAAGTTACTTGTGTTTGGCCATTGTAAGTGTAGTATTGAGTTACTAGCCTCCAAGGACGGGTTAAGTGGAATTGACTAGATTTCGCTTCATTGGATAAACTTGCTAAATTTTATCGCATGCACAGAATCAAGATACATATGCGTATCAAAGATATGGTTAAAGGTGTTATTCATAGTATATTTTAATTGCATTTTCCTTTGTTTTGTATTACAGTGTAAAGTGTTCTCAATCTACTGGAAACGGTAGTCCAGTAAAGAGGACAAGTCTTCACGATCTCTATGAAAGAGAGGGGCAGAGTCCGTGGTATGATAACCTCTGTCGCCCTGTGACTGATCTGATTCCTCTGATAGAGAGTGGTGTTAGGGGTGTGACTAGCAACCCAGCGGTAATTGCTATTTTCTGTCCCTCTGGATTTTCTTTTGACCAATGTAGTAACCACAAAAGGTCTGCTTCTTTCATAGTCAAGTAAAGAAAGTTAAGAGACAAGTTCAAAAAACTATCTTTTGAGCTTATGACAATGCACCTTTTACATTTCTTTGGATTCTTTTTTACCTGTCTCGGGTAATGATTTGTTTGGCAACCTCTGTGGTAATATTTTTGCAGATTTTCCAAAAGGCAATATCATCATCAAATGCCTACAATGATCAATTCAGGTATATGCTATTACAAGTGTTCAATGCTTATCAATTTTCTGTATGGCCAGTGAAAGCCTTTTCTTTTGTTTTGTACCGTTGTATTCTGATCTACATTAACAAAAGGATATGACATCATGCATGGATCTGGCAGTAGTTTGCATTTTAGGCTCTAAAATTTGTGAATTTTTCTTTGGAAACTTGAAATTGCACTTCTAGATAATTGTTTCAAAATTCATTATTCTGATGTATACCTCTGAAATCTCAGGGAACTTGTACAATCAGGAAAAGACATTGAGGCATCATATTGGGAACTTGTGATAAAGGACATTCAAGATGCATGCAAGCTTTTTGAGCCTATTTATGACCAAACAGATGGAGGTGATGGCTATGTTTCAGTTGAAGTCTCTCCCAGGCTAGCTGATGATACTAAAGAGACTGTTGAGGCCGCAAGATGGCTTCATAAGGTGGTTGATCGCCCCAATGTGTACATCAAGATTCCTGCTACAGCTCCTTGCATTCCTTCAATTAAGGAAGTCATTTCCCTTGGCATTAGTGTCAATGTGACAGTAAGTTCATTTTATGCATTTTTTCTGGGCTTACTGGCAATGGTTGGCAAAATATGTTAACAATTGAGTATGACATCTAGACATTTGTTTCTTTTCCTCTTGTTAAGATGTTCTCACGAATCAAATGATCATGTATATGGAGTGGCATACTGACAGCCATTTTCCAATTTTGTGAATATGCAGCTCATATTTTCTCTTGCTAGATATGAAGCAGTCATTGATGCCTACCTGGATGGCCTTGAAGCTTCTGGATTGAATGACCTCTCCAGGGTTACAAGTGTTGCATCCTTCTTTGTCAGTAGGGTTGACACTCTCATTGACAAAATGCTGGAGAAAATTGGAACCCCAGAAGCTCTTGATCTTAGAGGAAAGGTAAATTAATTTCATTTTTTCTTATCCTTTACTTTGGATAAATTATCAGTCCAGGGTATGCATATGTCTTCATGCCCTTAAACTTTGTATTTTAGGCTGCTGTAGCTCAAGCAGCTCTGGCATACAAGCTCTACCAGAAAAAGTTCTCTGGTCCAAGATGGGAAGCTCTGGTGAAGAAAGGTGCCAAGAAGCAGAGAGTGCTGTGGGCCTCAACAAGTGTGAAGAACCCCGCCTATCCTGACACTTTATATGTTGATCCCCTTATTGGCCCTGACACAGTAAGCCACCCTTTATCTCTTTAACTTTTTGCTTGCGCTTGGTGTCCAATCCTATTAACCACTTCAGAAGCGAGATTCAATTTCTTGAAAAGTTCAAATGGAATGGTCATAATCTGAAGTCTACTATTGCTGATGAATCCATTTAAATATCCACCCTTTATCCCATAACTTTTTGCTTGCGCTTTGTATCCAATCCTATTAACCACTTCAGAAGTGAGATTCAATTTCTTGAAAAGTTCAAATGGAATGGTCATAATCTGAAGTCTATTATTGCTGACGAATCCGGTTAAATATGTGGGTATTCATCTTGCAGGTTTCAACAATGCCCGATCAAGCTCTCCAAGCATTTATTGACCATGGTAACGTGGGAAGAACAATTGACTCGAATGTGTCTGAAGCTGAAGGAATTTACAGTGCACTTGAGAAATTGGGAATTGATTGGAGCTACGTGGGAACTCAGCTTGAATTGGAAGGAGTGGACGCATTCAAGAAGAGCTTTGACAGTCTGCTTGACACCCTGCAAGAGAAGGCAAACTCTCTGAAACTAGTTAGCATGTGAGCGTGATGTTGTTTCAATTGTTATTTGAGTCTTTTGACACAATAAAAAGTGGGTTATAAATCCTACTGTGAAAAAAAATTAGTTGGTGCGTGTTCTGTAAGAAGTTCCTAAAAGGAAACGACTACTTGTGGTACTTTATTGAGTAGTTGCTTTTGGGTCTATAATGAGTATATCTGATAGTTTTTGTTGCTCACAATTTACGTAGATGGTGATGTATGTGTTGTCATTGGACAAAAGGTATGGGATGGGATATGATTACTGGGGATCCATGGTAAACAAGTCTGGGGGTGTTGTACCAACTGGGGATCCATGGTAAACAAGTCTGTGGGAGTGTTGCTACCAAACTAAAATTCTAATCGCTGGATTAGTTGGTCTAGGAGATATTAGCAGAACAGAGACTTGAAAGAAGTATGCATGGAGGAATTTGTGTTGTTTTGTATTAATGGTCACACTATTACCTGGTAAGAGTGTGGATTCAGCCTTGAGCATACTAATGTGACAAAGATGGAGTTGCCTGCTGGTGTGGAAAGATGGACATAAAATAGTTACAAAAAATGGTTACGTTTTATTCCCAAGAATTGCCTCAACTCGAACAAAGATCCAAGTCAAGGAAACAACTCTGAAAGGGTGTAAAAGGTTGTTGCTTGCCTTGTTAATGGCATTGAACTCACATTTTACTACTCTAAATGAGAAGAAGAAGCAGAAAGAGAAAGGCCTTTTCCAATTATTACAACCAAATGGATTCGATTGGCAGAAAGCAGAATACGAATGAGACATAATCACCAAAAAATTGAATAAAGGAGGGATTTTGTTTGGATTGGACGAGAAACTTTCGTTTTGTAACGGCGAAAGAAAAATAGTCTATTGAAGATTTTGTAAAAGGAGATTTTCTTTATTATCTCACTTACCTAAAAATAAGTATACAAAATAGGTTTTTTATACAGAGAGCCTATGTTGGAAAATATAATTCTATCTTTACTTGCACATAATAACCAACACTCCCTCTCAAGTTGATGTAAAAATATTACACATGCCCAACTTGCATCCTATGGTATGGAAGGTTTGACTATTGAATCCTTTTGTGAAAACATCAGCTAAATATCTTTTTGAAAATATATTGAACAAGCTCAAGACACCATCGACCAACTTTTGTTTGATGAAATGTCCATCGATTTCAATGTGTTTCATCCAGTCATGTTGAATAAGATTATAAGCAATGTTGATTGTAGCTACAAGGATAGCATCTCTTCTTTAGCCAACTTCAACTCTACTAGCAACTTCTGCAGTCATAAAAGCTCACAGACACCTCGAGCTATAGCTCTGTATTCTACTTCTACACTTGATCTTACAACCACTCTATGTTTCTTGCTTCTCCAAGTGACCAAGATACCTATAACAAGAGGTGGATCTTCTATAATCTAGAAATCTAACCCAATCCGCATCTGTAAAGGCCTTAGTTCGAAGATGACCATGTTTTGAAAAAAGAAGACCTTTTACTAGGACTAACTTTAAATACTACAAAATGTGAAAGATAGTATGCTGATGAGATTCTCTAGGATCATGCATAAACTAACTCACTAAGCTAACTGTATAAGCAATGTCTAGTTTGGTGTGAGAAAAATAGATAAGCCTACCAACTAATATTTGATATCTGCCTTTATCAACTGATTTTTTAGTTCCTGTTTATAGCTTATGGTTGCTTTCAATGGGTGATTATACTGGTTTACATCCCAGCATACCAGTTTCATCCAAAAGATCTATAATATATTTCTTATGAGAATTGAATATTCCTTTGGTTGATCTTGAAACTTCAATTTCTAAGAAGTATTGTAACTTTCCAAGATCTTTGATCTCAAACTTTTGATCCAAGAGCTTCTTCAGTCGAGACATTTCTTCTTTATCATCTGCTTTCATCACTATGTCATCAACATAAACAATAAGAAGACTGATCTGGTTTAGTTGAATCAAACCAAGCTCTATTTCAACCCATACAAGGCTTTTTTTAGTTTGCACACTTTTCCTTGAGTTCTCTCATTATCAAAACTAGGAAGAATCTCCATATAAACCTCTTCTTACAGGTCTTCATGTAGGAATGCATTTTTCACATCAAATTGCTGCAAATCCCAATCTAAGTTAGTTGCATAGGATAACAAGATTCTAATTGTGTTCATTTTGGTAACAGGTACAAATCTCTCATAATAATCAACTTCATAAGTCTGAGTAAATCCCTTTGTCTCTAATTTGGCTTTGAACCTTTCAATTGAACCATCAACTTTATGTTTTATTGTGAAGACCCACTTGCAACCAACTAACTTATTGCATAGAGGAGCAACTAGTTCATAGGTTTCATTTTTAGTGAGAGCTTTCATTTCTTCTACCATAGCTTCTTTCCATTTTGGATCTGTGATAGCTTCCCTCCAATCCAGTGGAATAGATACAGAAGAAGGAGATAAGACAAAGGCTCTATAGTAGGGAGACAAGGAATCATAAGAGACAAATTTAGAAATGAAATGTTTTGTACACAACTTGACCACTTTTCTTTTAGCAATGGGTAAATTTGAATCAAAATTAGATGATAACTCACCTGAGGATTCTTGCAATGTAAGAAGCATAATGGCTTTTTAAGACTATTTTTCCTCAAGTACCTTAACAAATCAAGTCTATTTAAACATCTAACAACATTCTCCCCCTGAACATCATCAATCCTTTCATTCACCTCCTGAACATCACTCTCCTTATTCTTCCCCTGAACAAGATCATGAAGTACCACAACCACCTTGAAAAGGTGATTTTGTAGTGTCAAAATAAGGTTCAGACTCGTAAAAGGCAACATCCATATTAAGATAAAATTTCCTAGATAGAGGGTGATAACACTTATATTCCTTTTGAATTGGGGGGAATACCTAATGAATACTAGGGATGGCAACGGGGCGGGTATGGGGCGGGTATGCCATCCCCCATACTCGCCCCATGAACTCGCCGCCACCCCCATACCCGCCCCCATCCCCGTCGGGGATTTTTTGGCACCCCTCATACCCGTACCCGTTGGAGGTTTAAC
>JANIPM010000003.1:16316108-16327311 GCA_027478405.1 Erythroxylum cassinoides
CGGGTAAAAATTTGCTCCCCATACCCACCCCCGTTCGGGTAATTTTATCGGGTACCCATCGGGTTCGGGTACAATTGTCATCCCTAATGAATACACATCTCAACGCCCTTGGGTGTAATTTACCAACATTCCTAGTATGGACAAAGCAAACACACCCAAAAACCTTTGATGGAATAGTATAGCCATTTTTCCCGTTAAGATTTCTAAAGGAGTCCAAAATTTGAGAGTTTTGAAAGGCATTCTATTAATAAGATAGGCTGCCACTAGTATAGCATCCCCTTAGTATGACTCTGTAACAATCATAGTAAACATAAGAGATCTAGCAACTTCCAACAAATATCTATTTTTCCTTTTAGCTACCCATTTTGAGCACTAGTATAAAGACAACTAGTTTGATGAATAATCTCATGAGACTCCAAATAAGTTCTAAACCTACTATCTGTATATTCCGTTTCATTATCAGTTTGCAAGACTTTTATCTTAGCATCAAACTAGGTGTGAACTATGATATGAAAAGAATGAAAGCAGCAGAAAACATCACTTTTTTGCCTTAATCAAATACGCCAAAGTCATTCTACTGCAACAATCAATGAAAGCAACAAACCATCGATTTCTAGACAAAGAAGCAGTCTATGTAGGTACCTAAACATCATAATGAATAAGCATAAAAGAAACAATAACTTTATTATTACTTAAATTATAAGAATTTTTAGTATGTTTACCGTACTCACAAGCATCACATGATAAATAATCAAACCAAGTTCTATAAAATAAATCGGGATATAAATTTTCTAAGACAAAAAATGATGGATGTCCTAATCGCCCATGCCGTTGTATTATTTCCTAGTTAACATCTTAATATCCTCCTAAAAGTGTTAAGCCTTGACTGTCTTCCATCAAGTATAAGTCATCATGCTCTTTATCATTGTCAATCCTCCTCCCTATTTGAAGATCATGAAAAAATATAATAATCATGAAAAAATGCAACCTTACATGTTAGAGCTTTAGTGATATCATTGACAGATAAAAGATTGACGGGGAATTAAGGAACATGAATAACATAAGACAATTTAATATTAGGAGTACAGACAAAACCTATCTAAAAAATAAGGGTCAAAGACCCATTGGCCACCCTGACACTATCCCTTTTTAGACAAGGAGAATAGTTAAGAAAATCTTTAGAAATGCCTGTCATATATCTATTCTCACTAGAATCAATAATCTATGAGTCAAGTTGAGCAAAAGTGTTACCTAACTTGACAAAATTAGAGGTAGCATTAGAAGAAGAGTTGAGAAGTGATACGAGACGCTTGAAATGCTAAATTTCATTAGAAGAAAGACTGTCAACTAAAGCAAACTCCTTGGATGATTCTACCATTTCTAACAAATTTGCTTAAGCCCTTGTTGGGTTGACTTGTTTTCCCCCTCGGTCACTAGCAGCTCTCCCATACAACTTCCATCAAGTTTCTTTTGTATGCCTTGGCTTTTCACAGTAATCACAATGCAAATAGTTTGTATTAGAAGTAAGAGCCTTTGGCTACTCATGAGTAATATGGGCAGTTAAGCCCAACTTCTCAATTGTTGTAGTGTAAAGCATGATACTTCTTTTGGTCTCGTCTTACTGTATTAAAAAATGTATCTCCTCAAGAGAGGGAAAAGGGGATATGCCAATAACTTGAATTCTTAATTGGCTAAATTCATCAAACCAGTCAAAAACTCATAGACCAGCTCCTTTTCAAGCATATTTTGAATCACTACCGTATCATCAATACACTTGGTTTAAAAATATTTGATAATAATTTAGTTCCTACCATAAACTATCCAACTCAGAAAAATAATTTGAAATAGTAAGCTCACTTTGTTTTATGCCATGAATTTTGTTCCAAAGTTCAAAAATCTTAGCATCATTTCCCATCCAAGAATAAGTGGTTTGTGCAACTTTCCATATCTTCTTCGTAGTATCAAGTAGTAAATACTGTCGGGCGATCTTAGGGTTCATAGAATTAAAGAGCTAAGACATAAACAATGAGTTATCAGAGTCCCATTGACTAAAAGTAGAGTCAGTAATAGGTGGTGGTTTCTTATTTCCATCAATATATCCTTGTAGTCTTCTAGAGTTGATAGACATCAAACATAATCTAGACCACGCTAAATAAGTACTACTACCATCTAGTTTAACAGGCCCAATCTGGTAGTAGGGGTTGTCATTAATATGATAATGTTTCTTTACTTCCTTAGAAGCTTTCTTAGTATCAGACATAATGGCAAGATGAAATTGAAGAAAGGAATAGCAGAGAAAAGAATCTAAAAGGAAGCATAACTGCTCACGAGAGGCCTGAAAAAAACCAACACGTTAGAAGTGATCAGAGTCTCGCTGGTCAGAGTTAAAGGAGGTTGGTAAATAGATCAGAGCAAGATCGGCTACGGAAGGTGGTTGGAGGTGGCGACATGCACTACACGCACCGGTGAGTGGAGAAGATATCGAAATGAAAAGGCAACACGTGTGCTCACCCGCGAATTCAGATGATGTTAGAAATTTGGGTACCGGCCCAACTTGACCTAGGTTGTGCTCTAGTGAGAGCGGTGTCAAAAGAAAAGGAGCAAAACGCGACCTCCGCACACTTACCAACGGTGTATTAGAAACTATTTTCCAAGCAAACCTACAGGGAAAAGGAATAAACTAGATTTTATGACAAGAGATTTCTTTATTTTCTCACTTGCGTAAAAATAAGAATACAAGATATGTTTTTTTTATATAGAGAACCTATACATTTAGCCTATTCTGGAAAATGCAATTCTACTCTTGATTATAAATAATAACCAACACTAATTATTAAAGAGGAAATTTAGTTATTAATTATAAAGAGTAAGGATAAAAATTAAACAAGAGACAACGATAAAAGGAGAAATTACCAATGTTTTTGAGAGAACCAAACGAAAAACGTCAAACAAAAACAGTAGGTGAAAGGAAGATAAGTAGAAACACAATTTATAAAAAGAAAAGAAGGGCGAAAACAAAACGAAAAACAGAGAAAAAAAGAAGAGGAGGTGAGGATGGCAACGCTGCCCCTGGCTTTCGCTTTATCTGTAGGAGTTGGAAGAGCAAAGTCTACTTCCTCTTTCGTATCAACTTCGACCCAATTCCAGATTCCTTTTCTTTTCCTTTTTCTTTCTGTAAAAAGTATAACAATTGGTTCCTTTCCTTTTTGAATTTCAGAGGTGCCGTCCATTAAAACTGATAAAACAACCACCTCTATGTCGTCTTCAACCCCCTCATTCCTATGCTCGCGGTTTGCAGTTTTTCCATTTTTCATTTCTTAGTATTTTCTTTTGGCATCTTACTTGTATGTCTAAATTTGGCATGTTGTCTTGGTAGTAGTTGAACAAAGTTCCAGTCTTTCTAATGGTGGAGCAGCTATCAACAGAAGAGATGTTGCCATCATGTCGTTCGGATTTCTGGCTTTTGCCCTCTTCAATTCTTCAAACGATGGTGTTGCTATGGCTTCCGAATTTGCTGACAGTACTGTCTCATCTCCTTTTCATTTTGGTTCAAAAGCTTCTAATTTTCCCTTTTTCTCTACCTACTCAATCATTAACCTATGTTTTTTCCTCAAGTCATTGGACCATTAACCTTATAACCCTTTATTGCGATGATTGCCTGTTTAACTCTCCTCTCAAATTATTACCTATCCTTCCCACTTAACGCTTAGAATAAGTCTCTACGTTATCTACCCAAATACAACTTTAGCTATAGTTTACTGTGCTAATCATGCTAATGGCTTCTGGTTTTGATCATGTATTTCGTGTAAACATGTTTGAACTGTGGCTGGCTTTATGGACTCATTTATAATCACATTCCTGAACATGCAGTGCCAGCCCTTAGAGGGAAAGATTATGGAAAGTCAAAAATGAGATATCCAGACTATACAGAAACAGAATCAGGTCTCCAGTATAAGGTCACACATTAGTTTGATCATATATCCCACTACAATTTTTATTCTTACATTATTAGTCTTCATGTGTTTTAACCTGTGATTAAAATGCATACAGGACTTGCGAGTAGGGGATGGCCCCACACCCAAGATGGGAGAGAAAGTTGTGGTGAGGACAGTGCTCCTATCTTTGCTGTTCTGTACGTGAATCAGATTTATGCTAATTAAGATCTCTTGCAAGTTGAATTTTAGATTTTCAGTCTCTTCATTTGTGGTATATATGCTGCTTGCACCTTCCCTTTCCTTAGTTGTTAGAATTTTTAGTTGGAGTATTTGAACTAGTTGTTGAAACAAGTTAAGGCCTTTCTCCCTTACGTAATTTTTTCTGGATTGATGAATTGATTTTAGGTTGACTGGGATGGTTACACCATAGGGTATTATGGCCGCATATTTGAAGCTCGAAACAAGACAAAGGGCGGTTCCTTTGTGGTATAAATTTTCCTTTTCATCTCCAGAGTTTTAAGGGTGTAACTAGCACAAATGCTTTAAGGTGACTTCTTGATGTGCAGGGAGATGACAAGGACTTCTTCAAATTCACATTGGGGTCTGGACAAGTGAGTAATGGTTTGGCTATTCAGATGTCAACAATTTTGTTACCATACCTCGATTAGATGGAATTGAGAACTTAATTGTGTTTTTTCCTGGAGCTTGTTCATGATCTCTTCCATTTTACGACATTGCTATCGTGTCTAGAATCTTGAAATTTTGTCAGGATGCAGAAGATGAATGCCCGATGAATAAATTGTCAAAATGATCAACTGTGCTGCATGCTTTTTGATTGTTCAGGTAATACCTGCTTTTGAAGAAGCCGTTTCAGGCATGGCGCTGGGTGGCGTTAGAAGGTGCTGCATCTGCTTTTCTCAGCTTTTCTTGAGAATTAAGAATGAAGAAACAAATAGGCATGCATAATGGATCAGTCTTCATAATTATGCAGGATAATTGTTCCACCAGAACTGGGATATCCTGAGAATGATTTCAACAAGAGTGCTCCACGACCAACCACATTTTCGGTAGTTTTCAAATTTTTGTTCATGTTGCAGTTTTATTCTTCTTGAGAATGAGAAATGTTTTTGTCTTTGGCAGGGCCAACGAGCCTTAGATTTTGTGCTGAGGAACCAAGGATTGATAGACAAAACTTTGCTTTTTGATATTGAGCTTCTGAAAATCATACCAGGCTAACTTCACACTAGTCATTTTACATCAAGTTGACGTATAGTTTGGTTATAATCGCAAGTCGTTTCCCATGTTTGCTAAGTAATTTCATTTGTTTGACCAACCAGCTGCTCCAAACATTTGTCGTATGTGATAAAGAGATCTTATCATCGTAAAGCTGGAGAAGCCTCGGAGAGTTTGGAAATTGTAATACCTTCGTGTATATTTACATTTGCTTGTCAGGCAATGATATTAGCTTATCGTTTCACACTTCCATCTGTCAAAAAGCTTGTGTTATATCTGATTCTTGTATTAGGACAACAATTTCATCGAAGGTGGTATTTTTATTTGTAATTGGACTTGGATCGTATCATAACTTCCTGGAATGATGAACTATACTTGTTTATTTTTCATTTTGATACATAAAATGAAGTTTCTCGGAGTAGCATTATCTATTAACTAATGTAACGTGATATAGTCCATTCGTCACGTTCGGAGAAGTATGATGTTAAAGAGTTCTTCAGATTTCATTCAAGTTAATGAGCTAGGAAAATACTTCAAAAGATCATTGTAGACATAAGCCAAGCCTTCATGGATGCTGTGACTGTCTTACGAAACTATACTTTAGCAAATTCAGAACCGAAGATGATCGACCTTTTCGTTCTAAACACTGATTGCTGCTTTTTGGAGCCAGACGTTATTCTTTCTATCGATGAAAATTGCACCTGGAGGAAACACATGACAACCGCCATGCCATCCAGAAAACTTTTGTACACACTGAGAAGCCCTCGACCGTTCTCCGTCTTGATTACTGAGATGGAAGTCTGCAAAAGTCTGATTACATGCAGAAGATGCCTCGGCTTTAGGTCAACTAGAACTAACACTAAGTTGTCACAAGCTACGGTTAATTATTGCAGTTGTTGAAAACCAAAGAACACAAACAAATAAACAAAAGGAATCACCTTAAAAATAAACACAAGCAAAGTTAAGGAACATAAACACAAGCAAAGTTAAGGAACAATAGGGTGTCCATAATTATCAGAATCAGAAGCTCGTTGAAATTCTGGAATAACGCCTCACCAGTATTCAAGTTAATCAACTGACAGCTCCCTGCGCTTGTATCGAACCATCACCTTTCCTTTAACTCCAACGACCATTGCATTCCAGTCAATCTCCGGGAATGGAGACACCAGCTCCAATTCGAAGTTCCTCAATAAATGGCTCCAAATAGCCTTTATCTGCAAGTAGGCAAATGGTTCGCCAAGACAGCCATGCCTGCCCCCTCCAAATGAAATATATGAAAAAGCACCTGCTGCTTTGTCTTCTTCTCTGCCAGGTGCATACCTGTTAGGATCGTACCTGTCTGGCTCCTTATAGATGTGAGGAAGTCTGTTTGCAAATGCTGGAGATGTTGCAACAATGTGGCCCTTTGGAATGTGATATTCCTTGCCATCACGGGTTGTCACACTAAAATCGCTGTGCGAGCTGCGCAGCAGCATGATCAATGGGGGATGTAATCTAAGGGCTTCCTTGATGCATCGATAGAGAACATCCATCTCAGATAAAATATCATGATCAACCTTGTTCCCATGCTTTCTCATTAGGGTTTTCTGCTCTTCTACCACATCAGAAAGGTACTCCTTGTCACGGAGGAGATAGGACCCAGTCCAAGTGGAGGTAATTGAACTGGTGTGCTGTCCAGCAAACAGAGCTGCAATAAGCAAGCCTGTTACCTCAGCCTCAGTAGTTGGACGACCATCTTTGTATTTTGAGTCAATGAAGCACTGCAACATATCATTCTCAGTCTTGCCAGAACTTTTACGGGAAGCTATGATGCTGGCAAATATTTCTGCAAGCCTCTTGCGAGCCTTGTCACGGCGACGATGAGCTGGGATTGGCAGATAGGGGAATAGAACACTAATTGGAAGCATTCCATTATCAAGGTCATGGAATAGAGCAGATACGTCATCAAAAAGTTTATCTCGGACTTCTCGTCCCAGCAGACATCTGCTCGCTGTCAAGATAATCAGATGCTCGAGCTCATACTTCAGGTCCACTACTCCACTTTCCCCCCATTTTGAGAAGTAGTTCTACACATTTCCAAGATGACAACACAAACAAAAGGTGATGAGAGGCAGAAAATGATAGTGGAAGAAGCACTTTAACAAGTAAATGTTCAGTAAAGGAGTCATTAGATCAGTCATGTCTCTGAAAACAAGCACAAACGGACCATTAATAATCGTCATTCTTGAATCCGAAGAGTAAATTGCAACATGTTACAATGGCTGCATGATGGATGTAATTCATAAGTTAGGCACTTGAAAAACTTATTGTTACCAACCAACAACAAATATAGCGGCCTATCAACCCAGAATTTTGGGTAAGGGGGGTTAGATAGATCATAAAAAGCGATATTTTCTCTTTTTTCTTTATTGAATCATAATTGACATATGATCAAGATAAAATCACAACAGAAAACAAAACTTCTTATGAGACATTAAAGAGAAAAAGAAAGCTGTTAACCAAGTCTCATAAATAATATGTCAGCTGACTTGCTTACCTCAGCCTCAATGACCATCTGATCCACATAGCCCCTGAGTTTATTAACTCTAAGGGATTCCGTAAAGAAGCGGAACTGCTCCTGCCTGACAGAGTAATCCACATCAAACACAACACCAGGTCCAAAAGTGGGGACATTGAACTGATAAACCTCCTGCTGACTGAGGTCTGATTCTGAGGCCTTGAAGAAATGGGCAGACACCTCTGGCCCAATCAAGAAGGTAATCTTCCTGTTGCATAGGTTCACAGTGAAGACACTGCCTAACTTTGGATACTCTTCACGAAGCATCAAGATAGGTCCTTTCAGGAATCGGATTACTGTCCCAATCAGTGGCCATCCGCTGACTACTGGTGGCAGTCGCTTCTCGGATCTGGGCATCACAAGTACAGATATAAGTTTGGCAACAACTATGGTGGCCACTATGAGAACACCCACGTTCAGGAACTTGCTATCCGTATCCATCGACATAGTTTATGAAAGATATCACTGAAAATCCAATAACAAGAAAAAAAAAAAAAGAAGTATTAGATTTGAACAACACGGACAGTCCTCGAAGAAGAGAAAGGAGAAACCTTAAAGGTTAACTCAGTAAGCAGATCTAAGAAGATTTGGTCTTTATTTCATTCTCAATCAATTTTCAGCAGAACTGGAAGGACAATCTCCAACAGAAAAATGGGTAATCAAAGCTTACGCCTTTTTGCCCATCGAAAAGCAAAGGTTCCGATTTTTACACTGAACTCTCTCAGTAAGAGGCGTAAAGTTGGAAAAACGAAGTCGAAAAGGAAAAGGATATACCGCATGCAAATGGAAGAGATTAGATATGCAATTGATAATCATATGCAAACGATAACAAAACCCTCTACACAGTAAAGAACAAATTGCAACTAGAGAAAACCACCCAGATAAAGAAAGAAAAGCACCTGATTTCAGATTGACAATGTAGAGATAAAAGAAATCTTTAAAAAGCTCTGGGTTAAGAGCTCAAACACACAAAGACCAAGTGAGTAGTAATGCAGTTTTTATCACGCTAACACTTAACTAGTGTCTATACATCAAGAAGCAAAGCCAGCTAAAAAAGTGTGCTTATGAGGTGAGGTGTGAGATCTTAGGAGTGCTAAGAGGTTGAGTTTAACTGAGGTTACAGCTTGAGTTTGGGCTCGTTGGATCAGCAAAACAGTGGATGGTAGTCAAAGGATGTTTTCCGGAGGACGTGGTGCTTTCCTACTGGCGGAGCGGATACAGCAATATCAATCCGAAACTATAACTAACTAGTAGCGATGTGATTCGGAGATGGCATCACAAAAGGTGGGCGTAACTCTTTCTCATTTTCTATACTCTTTGTTTCACGAAACTCCTCCATCGTATATACTAATCCCTTTTCTGTTAACGACCAACGTGCCACTGTCATCCTCTAGCTGTCGTATTCACGTTCTTTCATTTTATATTTCACTTTCGTCTTCTTCTCTCAACCTATTCGTCCTCATCTCATGTTGTTATTGCTTGTTTTGTGATTTTCTCTCTTTTCTTATTCAGTTGACGTCCTCTCTTGAATTCCAAAACCTTTTGATGGAAAGAATCAATTATATGACTTTTTTAATATTATAATAATAATCATAAAAAATTAATCACAAAGCTTTGTCTTTATTAGTATCCGTCTTCTTCAACAGAATCCTCAGGTTCTTAACTATTAAGCATGATTGGCAGTCCCTTGATATACTATGTTCAATCGTATCCTTTACTTATGCAGTCGAGCAATCATGTTGAATATTATTAGGCATCAACCATATGGAGCACACGATTACTTGTTTATTACTTAGATTTGCCTTGTCTTTTGGAATTTAAAAAATCTCTAATTATTCTGATAAGAAAATATTATATCCCAAAAGCCAGTTCATCCTTATCTTTCAATTTTTTGAGACTTATGATAGAATTTAGAACAGGTATTTTAAAAGGCGTATCGGATAAACTATACCGTTCCGATAGACCTAAATGTAAAGCAAAGATGTTTCCGACCTTTTACTGATAGAAATGGAGTAGGTCTAGGCCATTGCTTCTCCCTAAAGATGTAAAGTCATGGATCAAACTTACCAAGAACAGGTGTGGAAGTAGTCCATGTGTTAATGGTCATCCAGACAGATTCGAATCTTCTTCACAACGGGTAGCTTTTTGATCAGCAGCTCAGCCTACTGTAGCTAACCAATCCATATGAAGTTTACTGTTTTTGAAATAAGTAGACGCCTTTCGTTGTTTCTACTTTCTACATCTAGTCATATTTCCTATCCTACTGATCTTTGTGTGCATGGTGTGTATTTATGAATGAGAATCAGAACAGATATTTCTACCAAAAAGGAAACTGGCGAACTCTACTCCAATGAAAATGGTGAGTGTAGTCACCCCCACGTGGGCACATGTGCTTGATGTTTAAAATCTATGGTCCGGATGATAATCCACTGCTAGACAACAACATTCCTTTGTTTAAGACGCATAGTCCTTCCTACTGTTTTACAAGTGCGGGTTGAAATAAAAAAAATTCTCAATAAATTGATAATATACTTAAGTTTATATATTTGTATGAAATATAAATGATTCAATTTATAAGCTTACATACTCAACCAAATAATAAATGATCATAATATTAGCTAATAATATCTTACAAATATTATTAACAATAAAATAATTAAAAATAGTAACAGTAACAATAAAATAACAATAGCAGCAATCAAACAATAATATTAGATTGCAAAACACTAAGAAAATCACACTAACAAATACACAGAGAATTATGATTTATAAAAAACAAAATTTTCGTGCATTTCTAGATGCAAAATCATTAATAATATTATCAAGATCAATACTGTCCAACATATCCTTCTCAATACATAACATAGCTAAACTATTAAACCTTTCTTGAGACATTGATGATCTCAAGTAGGTTTTCAATAATTTTAATTTTGAAAAATTTTTCTCAATAGATGCTACAGTCACAGGTATAGTCAGTAGAATTCGATAAGCAATTGAAACATTTGGATAACAATCTGCAGCTTTAACAAATTCTAAAATTTCAACTGATGATATTAACTCATTTGGCAAAGTCATTTGCAATACTTTTAATTCAGAAAAAAGATCATCTAAATCCACATCAGACATATTATCATGAGAAAAAGTCGTCGTAAAATTAGTACAACATTCTCTTAATTCGTTATCATCTAATGACCTCAACTTATTTGAATCAAATAAAAATCCAAAAATATGATCAAATGTCGTTAATTGTTCAAATCTATTCTTTAACGAAGAAATTGCCATATCCACAATAACTAGAAAGTAATTAACCCTGAAAGAATCCTCAGCTGATTGTATTTCTTCATTATGGTTAATTTCATCAAATTGTGATTTCCTAATAACACAACGTTTAGTTGGAAATATAGGCTCTATATTCATCTCAAGCGCAAGATTTTTGGCAATATTCATACTAGAGCTAAACCCTTCATCTCTATATTTC
>JANIPM010000003.1:16358194-16368999 GCA_027478405.1 Erythroxylum cassinoides
CATTTTCATATTATTTTTTATTTAACTGTCATGTTAAATTTTGCCCTGCGTATAAATTCACTGGGCACTTTCACTGCGCATTTGCGCAATGTTAAACTGCTAGTCACTTTATAATAGTAAAGTGGTAGCAGGGGTTGATCCACGAGGAGTTGACAAATGTTGAATACAATTCAATTTTATTATTTAGTCAATAATAAAATGGAGTTATTGATTGATTAAAATTTAGAAACAAATGAAAAACCAACTACGATAAGAATTAATAGAGAATATCAATATTCACTAATACCTAAACTATATTTCCTCTAAACTTCATCTTGTATCCTTTATATAATTGTAGGAATTGATTGGATTGGTAAGGTTTATACAGCTACTTATTTTTGATTAATTAACCAATATGTTTTTTATTTAACTACTCTCGAAATGAAATAAGTTCTTTAAAATTCCACATAAGCTTACCATAATACTAAAAGGTTCATATACTAATATCTTTGAATCTCTATTTAACTCTAATATATGTGCCATAGTAACATATACATTGTTTTTCTCGACTACATCCATAGTTCTCGCTTGTATATTTAAAAACAACATATATAAATTCAAACATAGAAATCTTTAATGAAAATTAAATGAAAATAAATAAAAATGTATTTATGTTTCATTAGATAGAAAATTATGAGCTTAAAATCATCATAAATATCGAGGGAAAGGAAAAGCTCATTATAAGGCATCTCTCATTGAAAGCCTCTATCCTTTGTTGGTGATTGATTCTTTGGAATGCATTATAAGAAATATGCAGTTTATTGACGAAAAAACCGACGATAAACTAAAGAATTCCGTCGGTAATAATAATTATCGACGAAATAAAATGACAAACAAAGGCTTTATTTTTATGGCCATAGGTAAATTTAATGATGAAAATTATATGTATCCTTCCGTTGGTAAAATAAACCGAAGGACAGATGTAACTGCTGTTAAGATAATCACAAAGATTTCAATATTACCGATGGAAGAAGAAGAAAGATCAGTAAATACCATAAACAATTTTATGACGGTTTATGGTATTCCGTCGGTAATTATAATATTTTTTACGACAGTCTTGTGTATTTTGTTAGTAATTGAAAGTAAGAATTTTTTTTAAAAATCCCGACATAAAATTTTACTTTATGATCTTATAAAAAACGTATAATT
This sequence comes from Erythroxylum cassinoides, assembly GCA_027478405.1. NCBI lineage: Eukaryota > Viridiplantae > Streptophyta > Magnoliopsida > Malpighiales > Erythroxylaceae > Erythroxylum > Erythroxylum cassinoides. The sequence continues at coordinate 16,359,383 of JANIPM010000003.1, forward strand.
TCAACAATTATGAATTATCTGTGCATAATAAATTTATTTTTTATATATTTAATTTGTTTAAATATAAAGTTGATTAATGATATAAAGTTAAAATTTTCTTATTTGATAATAAAAAGATTACATTGTACATAATAAGTCTTTATAATTGAAAACAAATGACTACAACAATCCTAATGTCCTGGTCATCGCAAGTGCTCTGAGCTGCTACCCCTCCCCTTCAACTGCTCTATCTCCTGTCTCAACTGAGCCATCTATTCCATCAATGTCTAAACTGTGGTCTAAAGCTCAGTGACTTCATTAGTTTGCACTGGTTTAGTAGACGATGCTCTACTAGACATCGAGGATTGCGAATAACATATGTTTGCAAATGAACCTAGCCTGAATATCGGTCCACGACGGTCCCTACCACCAACAGCATCAAGATACGTCTGAGTCTCATCAACATGTTGTAGACTATCGCTAAATGATTTGTTGTATTTGGTCCTATTAGAAAACAATGCTACATTAGTAAGGGATTATTATTAAGAAATAATAATAATGCATTAATTTCATATACATTTAGTTCTCTACATCGGCTATTGACAAATGTCACACTGTCATGCTTCTTCATGTGAGTGTGTAAAAACAACTAAGTAGGTGTAGGCCTCATGCCCAAAGACTTTTCCTGCATATTTAACCTAAATTGTCATATGTGAATAATATTTTATAAAAATTTCAGCAGAGTTTCCTCTGATTTTATGATATTTCCCCTCTGTTAAACAAATAAAATCATTCAACACAGCCATATATAGTACCAGAAATTTATACCATTATCATTATCCATAATACAACGAAGTAAAACATTTATAATATAAGTGTCAAGTTTAGATACTTACAAGTCTCTGTGCATGCTCGTGGTGGGTTATTGATCCTCCCGTATGTACGGGAAGACTCTCTCCTCTCGAGCCCTCACGTCTGTTGGTAGAGTTATGCCCTAAGATGGATATTGCCTCAGGGCTTCTTCAATACCCCTACCAACGACTCCATATTTGCTTTGAAATAAAAGGTAGTCATACACCAGCCTTGTGTATATCACCAATAAAGTCGTGATAACCTGTACGAGCTCATCTCTCCCATACTCTATATATGATGGCGTCGATACCAGAATCCCATAAAAAATCTTTTTGAAATAAGAAGAAAAAAATTTAAACTACTATAATGTAATAATATTTATCTAATTAGTGTATATAAATCAATATGAAAAGAAAATAAATCTTTATTGTACCTTAAACTCCTGAGAGTAAAATCCCTTTGTGGTCTGAGAGATATTCTTCCACACTTAACTCTCAAGATCAATCATTTCCTTAAATTTAGAAGTTATATTTCTGGAATACGGTCCAGACCGAACCAACCTAATATAAGAAGTAATTTTATACAATGAAAAAACTGATAAACCTATAACTTAATCAAAAACAAATAGTGATTAATGTGATTTCACTTATAGATTGTTGATAATTATTATATACTTTCTTCCATTAGGTCTCTCAACTCCAGTCTGGCGGACTTCTCCTCCATCTGATAAAGCGGTATTGGATGATATATGAGTTGGGGATGAGGATGGTGTGGCATAACGAGTAGTAAGTGATGCCTCATCTGCAATTGTAGATCCTGGAGGGGGAGGAGGTGAGTCAATGAGAGATGCAGACTATGACGATCCATGTTCACTGTAAGTACCTCCGAACATGCCTCTAAACCTGGGTTGCATTACCTCACGTTATCTCTTTGGTCCCATATTTTCACCTGAAATTCATTGTTATCAAATTTTCTACAAATATAAGAAATTAAATTCAATATTTTACACAATATATGGAAAAGGAGATAAGGCGATTTGTTGAATATCATATTCAAATACAAATAATGAAAATGAAGGTTAACAATTGTTAAAGTTATAGAACAAGAACAATAACAGCCCACATTCAATAGGACGCAGGTTGACCTCTAACTAGTAGGGAGGTTGCTTGACAAATTCTTACAAATACAATAATGAATCAACTTTAAAGCTGAGTCTAGTGTATTGCATCTATAAATCACAATGATATAATTATTTGTTTGATTCCATGTGACATGGGAGTCAGTAAAGGTAAATGAGTCCCTGATGTTTGGATTCCCAAGAAGTGTCCTGACATGTTCAAACGCATCAATTGAAACAGTGATACTTCTTCCCTCAGGTGTAGGCTTTTGAACACCTTTTTGTAATAGCATTTCTGTTATAGCTAAACTTGTAGAGGATACAGTGAATGAGTCGCCACTCTTAGTATGGAAGACTAACTCTCCAGATGAACTACTAGCAGGAACAGATTTTCCTAAAACACAATCAATATAAAACTTTCATAATGTCAGATTAGAAAACCTTTAAACGAACCGAAACTGGATATTAATGCATACGTGAAAGTCCAGTCGAGTTTTGTGGAATTGACAAATTTTTCAAATGAACCGATCTCCCTAATCCTTTATAGACCATTTTGATATCGCCCTCGCCTCTATCGGTATACATGTCATCTTCGAGATTGAAGGAAGTTTAAAATGTGTAGTATAGACCATCAAATGTGAATATATATTTAATAACTTCATCAAAGGAAATGAGATGTACATAATAAGGAAAGAGACGGTGTCCATATCATACTAAACATCTTGAAGTAGAAGGTCGGCCATAGAAGGCAAACGATCCTTAGTATATGAAGTGACTATTTTTCATGCATTGTTTATTCCTTGAGTTGCGATAATTTTGCTACATTCCTCCCAACGGAAGGAATTACTACCATCTGGAACCAGTCGCCATGTCGACATTCCTTGAATAAGATTTTCAATAAAATACTGTACATAATATATTAAAAAGGAAATAATTTATGACGTTGATTAAAATATTCAATTATAAACACAAATTAATTACTATCATAACTTAATTATAAATTACAATCATCTTTTTCTTTGGAAGAATAAGAATCAAACTCCAGATCCTCTTCAAATATTTGACTCTCGTTATCCTCTCCAAATGAAATTTTAACACACTCGTTAGATGGATCGTTCAAAGGTTCATTATTGTTATACGTGACAGATGCATTTATAAAAGTGACATCTTCCTGAAATGCTTCACTTTTAATTATCTGCTCTCCTTTTTCATGTAATTGAAAAACACCTCTAGGTTTAACTTTACAAACTGCCAACTAATCTGTCTTATCTCGTGGTAAGCTTGAAACACATATGTTTTGCTTGCATTGCCAACAAGAAAGGTTCAAATTGCCTTAATCTTCTTCGGTAGTTGATTTTAACTAGATTATATCGACTATGCACTTTTCTTCCAACATTTGGAGTTGGGTCATACCAATCATATTTAAATATCACACATCGCTTAATTGGCAAAGTAGGGTACTCAACTTCAAGTACTTCAATAATTTTACTATAGTAATCTATCAATTCTTCCTGTATGGAAACTCCACAGTTTATTGTTTTCATACTATGACCGTGATATTCTGTATGGTATTTATATCCATTCAGAAAATACACCAGATACGATTTAATAATTCACAAAGGTTCCTTTGCAAGATCACAAATGAACTTGTTATCTATTGGATTTTCTAAGGCTTACATAAAAGAAATTATCATACTATTAATGTATAATGTCATGAGAACACTTGAATATGGTATTGAACTATAAGAATATTTCTATGTGAAAACTTACATATCTCTCAAAACATTAAGGAAAATGTCTTCCAAATTCTTTATTTATATCATCTTGTATGTTGTCCGACATTATCTCTCATAACAATGCCTCGTATAATCTAAATACATTATTATGTATTTCAATAATGAACAACACATAATTTTAAAGGAAGAAATAATCATGTTCAATTTACTGCACGAGACGTAGAACCTCTTGATAGTTCAATAAAATGTAACCATGTGAAGCCTTAATTTCTTTCTCTATTAACATTCTTCTTATTGCACGTTCATATGTTCATCCAAGATATGTGAAAATGGACAAGTTACGATCAACATCACTCGTTCGTCTGCCATCCTCATTACGAGGAACTTTTCTTTTTTTTGTGTGATCATACGGCTCAAAATAATGTCCACAGAATGTACTAGCTTCCTCCACTAAATAAGCATTACATATTGAACCTTCAACTCTTGCCTTATTTTTCACTTTTTTTTTCAAGTGATGCAAATTCCTATATTAGAGAAAATAGTTATTACAATTTTGTAGTTAAAACATGGTAATATGGTTATTGCAATAATTTTTGTTGAGTTACCTCTTAAATAGATACATCCATCGATATTGAATTGGACCGGCTAGTTTTGCCTCATTTGCTAAATGCACAGGTAGATGTTCCATATAGTCAAAGAAGATTGGAGGAAAAATTTCTTCTAACTTGCATAAAATTACTGGAATTTTCCTTTCTAGTTTTCCCATTTCAGCCAACTTGAATTCAAATGATGTTAAACTTTTAAAAAACATACTTAATTCTGTTATTACTTCCAAAACCTTATTTGGTAGCAACTCCTGAAATACAATTGGAATTGGCCTTTGCATAAACACATGATAATCATGACTTTTCATCCCAAATAATTTGTACTTCCTCAGGTCCACACACCTAGCCAAGTTTGAAATAAAACCATTAGGAAACTTTTGAATTTTCAACCATTCACACAAAAGATCCTTTTGTTTTTGTCCAAAATGTTATATGCTTTCGAATATTTACCGGTGCAAAGATCTTTATGTAACTCATTCCTTCTATAAAACAGTTGCAAATCAGCTTGTGATTTTGCATTATCTTTTGTCCTCCCTTCAATGTTCATAATGGTATTGAACAAGTTGTCAAAAATATTTTTCTTAATATGTATCACATCTAGATTATGACGTATCAAATTAGTTTTCCAATATGGCAAATCTCAAAAGATGCTTCATTTGCTCCAACCAAAGATTTGACTAATGCTTGTATTTACTTTATCGGCTTCAAATTATATTACTTTCAGTAAGCCTAATTTCTCAATCTCTTACAAAATCTCTTCATCAGCTTTGAGAGAAGGAGGAGGTGTTTTCACCATCCTATTCTTAATGAATTATGTTTATATCATCTAAATGGATGATCTGGAGGAAGAAATTTCTTGTGATTGTCAAACCAACATATTTTGCCCCCGTTTGGAAAATAAAATGCATCAAAATCATTGCCACAATAAGGACAAGCGAATTTTCTAGTTGTGCTCCATACAGATAACATGGTAAATGCCAGAAAATCACTAATGATCCACATCCAAGTCGTATCAACAGAAAATTCAATTTCTAAGATACATCATATGTTTGAACACTATATTCCCAAAGATGCTGCAATTCAGATATTAATGGTTGTAAGCAAATATCAATTTTACGCTTCAGATTTGTAAACCCTGGCACAATCACTATCAAGAACATATATGCCTCTTTCATACACATCCAAGGAGGCAAATTATAAGGAGTAATTATGATTGACTATGACTGGATTAACCAAAAGGTTATAATCCGAACCTAAAATTTCGACATTCAACTGCAAACTCAAGATAAGTTTCATTGAAATGTTTCCATGCCAGTGCATCTGATGGATGACTCATTACTCCATCTTCCTATTCATGTTCAGCATGCCATCTCCTGTGAGATGAAGTAACATCATAAGTATAAAGTCTTTGAAGTCTCAGATTTAGCGAAAATAATACATCCACTTCCATGGTACTAATTTATATTTCATTAAATGCTTTCTAGGCTTAAACCTAGACTGACCACAAAATTTGCACTCTTCTAAGTTCACATCATCTTCCCCATACAACATACATCCCAATTTGCAATAATCAATCTTTTCAACAGGCAAACCAAGACCCCTAATAAGTTTCATCATATTGTAAAAACTATCAATCATTATATAATCAACAGGCAATGATTCATTATACCATTCAAGAATTTTATCAAAAATATGATCCGAAGTATACCCTTCAGACTTTATGTTCAGTATTCAAGCAATTGAAGACAATTGGGTCATTGTCTCATAATTTGGCCACAATTCTCGATCTGTTAACTGTGGTAAGTCAAAAAATTATTTTGCTTGTGGGTTAGGTTCTTCTTCAAGATTTTCCCTGTTTTCCTCAAATGTTTAATCGACCCCATCATAAACCATTTGCATGTATGGATTTTCAGTTCCATCCACATAATTTGTTTTAAATCCAATCGCCCCTTCATACTCATTTAAGTTGACAGAAGATTATGCTTGATTACCCCTTGAGGTGCTACAAATGTCAGGTTCCCTATGTCGTGTCCACTCAAAATAATTGGGGACAAACCTTTTTCTCAGTAAATGCCCATTAACTTCATCAATAGGAAGGAAACATTTATGTTTACACTTTTTACATAGACATCTAATCTTTGGCCCATCCATATATACAGGTTGATAATATACATAATGAAAAAAAGCTTCAACTCCATCAACAAATTCAGGATTACTGTAACCATCAAGTGTTAATCATCTACACATCCAAAATCTATCAACGTAACTTATTTATGCAAAACTGTTAATTTAAAACAGTGATTCCATAGCTAGTATCATTCATGTTTGCCAAATATTACAAAACATCTAAGAACAAACTTGTGAATCAAGACAACAAGTTCTTGTTGTGACTCCTAGACTCTTTGTATATTTGACTGATAAGCCTCACAGGAGCTCCATCACGGGTTATGGGTTAAGGTTTATGGGTTCAAATCTAAAATATTTGTAGACTTAAGATCGAACATATATGTTTGTAATCATATATGTTACATAATAAGTTTGATATTTAACCTATATTAAATATGTACTAGTGTCAAATATAATAAGTATTCATAAAAATATAAATACTTAATTTAATAAATTAGTTTAACATATACCAACCATGTAAAAATTTGCACAGGAAAAGTAAATAGAACATAATCATATCAGAGAGCGTCAATGAAATAACATATTGACATAATTAAGGTAATTGGAAAAATAATATAAGTGAAACTCATCCTATATTAATTCATTGATAAACCGAAGTTCATACCATAAACAATTTTCAGTTCCTGCAAACCAAACATCAACCATATAATACGTTCGGATGGGAAGTTCAAACTGCACACAAAAACCCAAATTAAACCAAGTTAAAAAAAAGATAGTAAAAAAAATTCACTTACCTCAATTGACACACATAAGTTTCTTCCTGAACGTACGTGAAATAAGAGGATGACGAAGCTAGAATGAAAAATATAAGTAGATACATAAAAATTTAGATGAAGCAATTTCACTTAGACAAAAATAAAGGAGAATAACCTGATATTTAAGATACATGAACCTTCCCAACTTTTGACATCAAACATTAGTCATATTAAAGTTAACAAGCAGAACTCACATCTTCACTGTAGAATGGTAATTTCGTTAATGAGCAACTACAGATAAGCAGAGTTCAGAAGAAAATAAATGTTTTACTAGAAACTAAAAACACTAAATCAAAGTATGAAGCAACTATGAAATAAAAATAAAATAGAGAACAATATAAACAATATATATAATAAGTGATTGCTAGTATAAATATCGAGTTTAACGTGCTAAAAAGAAATACAAAACATAAGATGCTTGTATGTTTATGTATCGAACTAATAACCTCAATGCAAATGCAATAGAAAAGTTAAAGAGATGTCAAAAGTTGTCGAAATATAGAAAAAGTTTAAGATAACCAATGAAATTTAAATTTAAAGCAAATAAGGTAACAAATGGTTATATTATTTCTTGGAAATAAAAGGATATGGATTTTGAAAAAGTTTAATCATGTTGAATTTATAATTAATGTCACTTGAATTAAATTTATAATTAATTTTCTTAAAATACATAATTTACAAAATATTTCATGCACAAGAAAATTTATCTAGTATCTATATGAAAAATTATAACAGTGCATTTCATTAATGTATAAAAATAAATTAAGCATTATTATATCATTATTCATGCTTATTTATCCCTAATTTGTAGCTTGTTTCCAAGTTATTTTAATTCAAATTTAATAATAATTAATTCTAGTTAAAATTTAATCCTTATATAGCATTATTAGGCTTCTAATTCTACCCATTTTTGGTGTAGGATAAAAGCCAATATAAGATTAATATAATTTATGTGGTATATAATTAAATAATAATAATTTTAAATATAAACAAAACTTAAAAAATTTTAAATACAAAGATTTTGATTTTGAATTTTTCAAAAAAATTTAAAAATTGAAATCTCTCAAATAGTATTCATAATAAAAAGAAAATGCTACTAATTATGTGATTAATTTCAACCAAAATTAAATACTATTTTGTATTTTGTACCAATACCATTGGTTGGGAGATGTTAAATACTATGGATTAAATAATTCAATTTTATATATTGAATCTTAAGACATTGAAGCAAAGTTATAACTAAGCAACTCAAGTATGCATGTTCCTAAAAATTGTGTGATATTGGCCCTTTATTACTAAAACGGGAATTATCAAGTAATAACATTTTAAGGATGGTTCATGCCATTAGTTTTATTTGTTATATTGGTACAATTTATAAATAAGCATGAAATAAACAATTTCATAACTATAAATTATTTGAAAAATTAATAATTTTAAAATAAAGTTACTATTTTGATTTAAAAAATATTTGTGAACTTATGTATATCTTTATTTTTAATCATTTGACAAATTTTCTTTTTGCACACACTTAATAAGATAGTAAATTTGAAATTTGTCATATAGTTTAAACTTTAAAATCAAATAATTATATGTGAATTTTATGATTGATATAAAATTCACTTTAAATTTGATATTTAAAGTAACCATTTAGTTCAGTTGTTACTCTAGATTATAAAAACTTTATTATTTTAGAAACGTGATTTTCGGTTGTAAACCATTTTCTATTACAATGATCATCCCTTTTGAATCCAAATAATTTTATGTAATATGTCATCTTCATCCTTAGTTTAATGACTACATGACATAATAAGAAAACAACAGTTGGGAGATGATTAAGAAAATCAAAATTAAGCTAAGAACATTCAAACATATGCAAGTTGAATCACTTCACAAATAAGGCTGAATCACTTCACAAATAAGAATAAAATCATCAAATAAGGCTAAACTGTTGGACCCCGATCTTTTAGTAGAAATTAGAAATTATTACATGAAATTAAATGATTGTTTTTCTGTAAGAACTTTGTTATAGATGTTAGTGTGCTTTAAGAAAATTGATGAGAAAAGAATTGATTGGTTTTGATGACTTTAACATTTGAGTAAATTTGTATGGATTATGAAAGTAAAGTGTATGAGTTGATTGAAATGGAGTTGAAAAAGCAAGAAATGATTAGTGAAAGTGTTACATTTTAGAGAATCGCAAGTTTGACTTTTTGGGGATAAATGACAGAGAGTTGACTTTTTGATTTGGGTTGAATTTGAGAAAATAATCTTCATGAAACTTATAGCTTCTGTTGAAAGCTTTCTGTCGCCATAAAGTATGATATTTTTCGATATCGGAATTGAAAGTTATGATTTTCCGAAGTTAAGGTTATTTTACTTTGTCTTT
>JANIPM010000003.1:16378777-16402688 GCA_027478405.1 Erythroxylum cassinoides
AGGCGGTCGTATTATTGGGTGTGAAATTCTTTCACAGGAAATGAGGTTGAGAGAGAGTGTCAAGGGTTGAGTGGGTCGGCTCAGTAAAGCTTTGGGTAAATCTATTGTATTTTGGTAAAAGTTATTAAACCAAGTGAGGGTCCCGCAGACGTAGGCAAGGTGTGCCGAACTGCGTTACCAAATTTCTGGTGTTTTTATTATTTTAGTTTTATTTATTTTTATTTTGTTGGTGCCAAAGAAATTTACGAAAAGTTTGCGAAATAATTAACTTCCTTCGATTTTTCATTAAGCTTCGGAAGTAGTACATGATTCTTATCTTGTGATGGATAACTTAAAGATTTAGTCTAGCAGGAACTTAGTCCTAATAATGCTTACCAGAAAAGAAGATTTTACATCCAACAGCTACCAGAAGCAGACTTACACGGTCACCTGACTCAAGCATTAAGGAGATGGAACGAACCAAATTTTCAGCTAAAAAACAAAATGGTTAATCCGAAGTCTAAGAACAAAGATTTTCAAGACTAAAACAACGTGAAGAATAAGCAATCATAAAAGAAAAATCTCAATGAACAAAACTCATGAAATTAAGGAAATAAGTAAAACATGAGAAAAAGGAAGAACATTTACCTTTGCTTTCTAAAACATGAAAAAATCAATGGAGTTAGATAAAAGACAGAGTAGTAATAAGGAAACATTTGAAGGCAACAGTCAACAACACATCGTCTTATGATTAAGACAATAAAGATTTAAGCTGCTAAGTACCCTGCAAGCAAACGAAGAGCATGAATATCTCACTGGAATGCAAGCAAAAAGAGAAAAGAAACACATATACAGCCTTTTACTCTGAGAATCCATGTGTTAATATGGCAAATCAAAATCAAAGAAAATTTCAGACGCACGCAGCGTGGCACCATCACTAAGCTTTTGATGGTCCCACGCTAGCGTGAGTCTAAAACTTTCCTTTCTTCCCTTCTCTTCTCATAAACACTCTCATTCTACAACTGTCAATGGAAGGTGAGGAATGCTCTATTTATGCCTGGTCCTGCAGGAAAAGCACTTCATATTGTGATATCCTAATATAGTGTAACGGGACCAACAAAAGTACGGTGCGCTTTGGAACGTATGAACCCAGTAGAAGCCTGGAGAGTGGAAATGACATACGTTGCAAAACTTAGTGCATACGCGGTTAGCCACTAGTGATGACAAGTGTGGAGTTTTGCATGTCAACATTCGACAATAGATAAAGTATCCTATTTTACATGACGAGAATTGTGTTGGCGGTGGGGACGCTTTACCTGTGGCCATAACGATTTGGGCAGCTTGTAAACATAAGATTCAATCATCATTATAATTTTTTAAATAAAAAATACAGTTTCTTAATATTGACTTTTCTTCATAATTAAGTGATGTGAAAATAATTTTCGACAAGCTCCTTATTTAATTTATCTCATTACTTAAATTTTATGTTTCATTTTCTTCCATAATGGTGTTTTATGAGAGAAAAAATTTATTATTAGGCAGCCCCTGCCCACGGCCCATCCTCACTAGAGGCCCACCTTCAATACATTTTAGTAGCATTTTTTCTGCATTTTTAGTTAAAAAGGTGGTAAATTCTTAATTGTCAATCAAAGGAGAAGAGAAAGTTAACGTTAATTAATAAATAATTTACCGAAAAAGTTATCTTTATTTAATATTGGAAGCTAAATAGATTCCTTTATTAACTATATAACGTTAACTTGTTAAATTTATAAATACCTTTGAAACATTTGAGTATATTTCTTACCATCTAATTTTTTTATTTTCATCAAAATATGAATATAAGATACTTCAACTAAAAAATTGACAGTAAAAAATTTTCACGATTTTGTCTTATGAGTTCTAAGTGATAATTTAAAGGTAAAATTTTTTATTTTTAATATATTTTTAGCTTATTAATTATATGAATATATTATAATTAATTTGTAATTTGTTATTAACATGATATTATATTAGCATTTTAAATCAGAACATTAATATTAAATGATATTGCATTTATTTGTATTTCTCCCTTTTTATTTTTAGATTACTTATTATTTATAAAAATATAATTAAACATTAATAAATAATGTAATTTTGTAATTATAATTTTCATTATACTTTGCCACAATTAATATAATAATTGTTGGATTTGTGCTCTCGTAGAGGTTTACATAAGTTTAGTGATAATATGACTAAATCAAATAATTTAAGTTACTCAATTTAAAGATTAAATAAACGGTTTTATTTATTATAAAAATTCGTATGATTATATTAAAGATGTCATGATAATTAAATAATAATAGAAATTATTTGATAATTAAATAAGACCGTAAATAGTTGGATGTTTTTGATGATTAAATAAAAATTATTTGATAATTAAATAAGATTATAATAGGTTGAATGATTTAGTTATTTTATTTATCGAGAATGATATGTTGAACGATATTGATTTTGATAATATTATTAATGATTTTGCATCTAGAAATGCACGAAAAATTATTTTTTCATACATAATGATCATCTGTGTGTTTGTTAGTGTTATTCTTTTAGTGTTTTGCTGTTCGATTTCTGCTATTACTATTTTGTTGTTACTATTACTATTTTTAGTGATTTTATTGCTATTAAAATTTGCAAGATATTATTAGCTAATGTTATGATCACTTAATATTTTGTTGAGTGTGTGAACTTATAAATTGGGTCACTTATGTATAGATATTAAATGTTAATAATAAAAATATGTTTTTAAAATTTACACATTTGTCCATTGCCTATTTATTGGAGCCTTTTTTTAGTTCACCCAAGACCTATAAAACATTAGGAATGACTCTGTTATTAGGTAGAGACATAACCTTAATTCTCTTAATAAATTGGCAACCATAAGCTAGTTTAAAACTCGCATTATAACGGGCCAAAAACCTAAAGGCCTATTTGTTAAATTGTTGAATACCTTAACTACCTTTTAACACATAAGTCACTTAAAGGATTAATTTCTAACATTCTCTTGCTTGACTCATGTGACTTTATGCAGTTTATTAAATTAACAATTCAAGTACTCATAATATACAATATGCATAATTTACATACACCGATATCATCAATAATCATAATCAAGACTAATAAGGGTTATTGTGGTTATACATTATTAATTCAAGATACTCCTTTCCATGTACTACTATAATAGCCTTTCTGTTTAATCATGATTATAAATGGGAAGTGCATAATGGAATTTATCATTCAATTCTATTTTTAATATTATACACTGCAATCAAATACATAAAATAGAAGCAGAAACTTCATAAACAATATACTCATTAATGCATAACGAGTATCAAATATATCATAAGAGCCAATACACCAATACTGTCTAATAGTCATTAGCATGCACAATGCCTATATTTTTTTACATGAATTGAAAATATTTTGGGAAGTAAATCGTCAAAGGGTCAACTAACATAAGATTTTTGCTAATATTCTTTATTGACACTTTACATTTCTAAACCTCCTCCTTAATGGCAAAGTATTTCAGTTCCATATAAGCATATTTGGAATACTTGTCGTTCTTAAAGAAGAAAACTATTATAAAATTATTACAGTATATTTTTAGGGCCTGACTATAATATCAACAATACCAAGGCATGAAAAAAAGTTTTGTAGCCATTTAGCCTAAAAGTTTCTTAGCCATTTAGTTTAACTTATGAAGTCTTCAAGGTCTTCATAAAAGTTTTATATATTGAAGTCATCTTTAAAACCATCTAAAGAATGCCCTAATATGATGTCTTTGGAGAAAGTGATGGCAATTTTCCCCATTCGTCTGTTTTTTCATTTGATTTCGTCTGTACCTATCGTCTGCTCCATTTTTGATCATTTAGATGATAGAATCTGTCTTCAAGGTCTTCATAAAAGTTGTAGATCATAAATTCTTGTTTACAAAAATCTAAAAAACACCCAAATATGATATCTATAGGGAAAGTTATAGTAATTTTTCCCATTCATCTACCTTTTCCATTAGTCTGTTTTTTACTTCAGTTTCGTCTGACCTTATCGTCTACTCCATTTTTGACCCTTAAAACGATAAAATCTACCTTCAAGGTCTTCATAAAAGTTGTACATATTGAGGTCCTCTTTTGATTCATCTAAAGAACCCATTAATCTGACTTCTCTAGAGAAAGTTATACTAAATGTCCCGAAACAGGAATAATATGGTTGAGGGCAACTACTGCTTCCTTCTTTGATTCCGAATGTTGTCTCCGGAAGCGGGGTCCAGCATTGTTTGATTTCGAATTCTGGACTCCGGAAGCGGAGTCCAGCAGATACTATCATTGTATTTAAGATACCATTTTTGAGAAGCTTATTTAAGTTTGTATACTAACTTCTTCAATTTACAAACCATGTGTTCCTTTCTAGCCTTTGTCGACCCCAATGGTTGGTCCATATAGACTTCTTCCTCTAAATCCTCATTTAGAAAGACAGTATTCACATCCATTTGGTGTCACTCTAGATCATAATGAGGTACTAAAGTCATAATAATTCTGATCAAATCCTTCTTGAAAATTGCTGAGAAAGTTTCCTTATAATCAACGACCTCTTTTTTGGTAAATCTTTTAACAACTAGATTGTTATTAAAATGTTCTATATCACAAAGAGAATCATGTTTGGTCTTAAAGAACCACTTATAACCGATTCTTTTATAACCTTCTGACAATTTTACAAGGTCCCAAACATCATTTTGTTCTATAGATTTAAACTCATCTTTCATGGCATTTAATTTGACACCCTACATACCCCCCAGGAGGATATGCAAAGTGCCACACACAATACAGATAATATAGAATCGAAACCAAATCCAAAACACATGAAATATAACATACATATAGAACTGAACCAAAACAAAACCAAGACATAACATACGGAACATTTTATACATGCATTTCAGAATCTCAAGCAAACTTACATTACAAATCATCACATGTTATTGTTTGAAAACATAACATATCAGTCATACTGTGCTTATTATAATACGTATCATAAATTTAAAAACATCAACCTATATTAAGGTTATTACAAACCTTCAAACAAAACCAAACAGTTTCATTTATCAAATACATCTTAAAGACAAACTAAAAAAAACATTCAGACAAATAAAACTCAATCTCCTTTGGCCATTACGGTTGACTTGTTCCAATCTTTATAATCTTTGCTCTGAACCTACACGGGAAAAATCCACTGTACTAAGCATATAGCTTAGTGAGTAATAATTAATTTATATATAAAGTGATAACTCATCATACTGAATCATGTAATAGTATAAGCATGAATTAACAAATTGTTTTAACAATAAATCATACATAACATTTCAGAACAGATTTTATAGTTAACAGAGCTGAATATCAAGAGAGGGTATAAACCCTTCAGAATCATAACACAATTTTGTTTATGCCATAATCAAACATATACCAGAATACAAAATCAGATGACTGCTAAGCTATTTACAGAAGCGGGTAACGAGACTTATATAGGAGAGATCAAAGTCTTGACATCGAAGCGTCACAGGAGAGACCGAAGTCTTAACACCAAAGTGTCATAAGAGAAACCGAAGTCTCAACACCAAAGTGTCACAGGAGCAGCTGCAAACCTTTTTAGGCATGCCTATTTACCCACAACTAGGACTCAATAGTTTTAAAACAAAACAAAGTCATTTTAGACATTTCATGTGCAAAGAAAGTAGTCAATCATATTCATATGCAAATAGCACTTCCAATGATATAAACATGCGTCAAATACCTCAAACAGTCATTGTTCGAAATTCAAAACACAATCAGCATAAATTAAATTCAACAAGCATAACAAAGTAAGGTGTGATTATCTAAGATTACTCACAAAGGCTCCCTTATTGCTTATTACTTTGAAGTCTCGACAATATCTGGAAGTGGTCGCTCTACGTTTCCTCTCTTTACCTTTAAGAACCAACTGAACCAACCCTTCCAAACAACTAGCACACATAAAGATTTACAGGTGAAGATGGTCCAAAATCAAGCAAAATTTCAGAAGTTGAGAAGGGTGATTAGTTTCGGTTGGAAGGAGCAAAAGTTGGTGAGTGGACTGCTGAAATGAGCTAGAGTGATTTAGCTCTAGCTTTGCAAGGTGTCCTCAAATTATCAAGCCATATGTCTCAATGCATGTAATGCCATTTGCCTAATTAAGGTGCTACCATTAGTCACCTATAAAACCAGTCTACAAGTCAATCATCTAATGGTGCCAAATGTCATTGCATTAGGTATGCACAATGGCACTAATTCTTAGGCTTAGTCATTCTAATTTCCATGTACTAACTTAACTTGTCACTTGGTAATTTTCCTAGTCCAAACATACATTTGAATACCTCAATTCTCTAATGATATCAATTAATTCCAATTTACTAACTATAGTCCACTTGATCAAAAATTTAAGTCATATGTCTTTCATATTCCAAGCATAGCACAATTCTTACTCCTATCACACATGTACTTTCATAAATATGTATTATTTCAACTAGGGTATATTTTGGGGCCTTACATTTAATCCCTTATCAGATTTTTTTCACTAGTTATGGCTTATGAAAAGGTCACTGAATCATTTTCAATTCTTAATTCATTTTCTGACTCATGCATATATATCATATAATCATCAGAAATAGTTGGTCTTATTTCTCTTTGAGACATTCTTAATGTTGTTTGTTGTCGATAATTTGTTGTAGGTTCATTCACTTCATGTTCAATTTCATTATGAACTATGGGTTCATGAACTTATTGTTTTTCATGATTATTAGGTGGTTCAATAATTTGTAGAACAATAACCTAGGTAAGTGTATAAGCCACAGGGACTTGGACTTGCACAGCCATATGGACTTGCTCTCCCATTTCTTGAATATCCATTATACATGGTGTTTCACTCCTACTAGTCTCACTATGTTCAATGAACTTGATATTCCTAGTTTCCACAATTCTTGTAGTATGGTAGGACAATAAATAATATACCTTTTGGACTTATTTGAATAACCAATGTAATATCCATTAATTGATCTTGCATGCATCCATATTGTCTTTGGGATTGCCTTACTAGGAGCCCTATTCAATAAATACATGGTAGTTTTTAGTGCATATGTTTACAAAAAAGTGGGTAAAGTTGAATTACACATCATACTCCTAACTATATCTAACAAAGTTTTATTACTCATTTCTGTCACACCATTTTGTTGTGTTGTGTTAGACATTGTATATTGCGCACAAATACCACGTCTTTTAAGGAATTTAGCAAAATAACCAAGATTTTCACCGATTCATCATACTTATCAAAATATTAACCATCTCTATCAGACTTAACTATTTTTACCTTCTTGTCAACCTTGTCAATATAAACCTTTAAGGTGTTTACAAACTGAGATTTATCATTTAGCAAAAAGGCATATCCATAACATGAATAATCACCTATAAAGGTGATAAAATATTTTCTTTACTGAAAGTAGGCTTATCAAATGGTCCATACACATCATTATTGATTATTTCAACAAGTTGAATGCTTCTTATGGCCCTTTTCCTTTATTATGTGTTTTGTTGTTTGTCTTTAATATAATCCACACAAATGTTAAGTTCAATAAAAGTCCAATTCAAGAAGTACTTCATTCTTTAATAATATGTGAAGTTGTTTTGTTGAAAACATGTCCCAAACACTTATGTCACAAAAAAGAAGATATGTCATTAATCAAATTACATTTAATACCAATATTGGGATTCAAAGTCAATAAAGTTCCAGCATAAACAACATTAAGGTTTAAATTATATAAACCATCACACAATAAACCACTACCAATTACGTGCTTATGTTTGTACAAATTGAAACTATCACTATATCAAGTTTGGATAAAGAAACTAAATTCCTAAATATGTTAGGTACTAAAAAAGTTTCACACAAGTCCAAATGATTCTAGTGTCTAAGATTAAGCGATAAGTCCTAACAACTTCTCCTGGAACTCTCATTTCGTTGCCCATAGAGATAAATCTTTCATTTGATCTCATAGTTTGGTTATAAGGAATTCCTAAAAGGTATTAGAAATATGAGTACTACAATGAGAATCAATCCTCCACATATTAAAATGAACTTCAGCAAGGTTTGTTTCAAACATATTTAGGCACTAGGCTTATCTTTCTTCTCAAACCACACCTTACATTTAGACCATTCCTTTTAGAAATGACTAACCTTCTTACAGAAATGGCATATTCGTTCATTATGTTCCTTCGTATGCATATGAAAAGATTCCCTATTAACTTTCAAGAGTTCCTTCACTTTCTTCTCACCTTTCTTACCAACTCTATGATTCTAGTCTGTTGACATAATTAATGGAGTGACTTCCTTGATTATTGAGTCTAGTCTCATTTTGAACCAACATACTTTGCAACTCATGCATATTCTATTCGTGCTTCATGGTATTACAATTCATTTGAAATGGACCAAACTCAAACAGTAATAAATTCAAGATGAACTACACAAGGAAGCTTTCATTTACTTCCATTCCTAAGGACTTAAGTCTTACTGCAATATTTGTCATCTCAATAAGGTGTTTATGCATAGTACATGATTCATCAAACTTAACAGTGGTCACTATACCCATAGGAGTCCCAGTAAGAGACTTATCAGCAATTTGAGAGCGTTATTCCACTAAGTTAAGTAATTCTTTCATACTTTTAGTATTTAAGAGAAGACTTAATGAAGTCACTCGTCTGTCTTCCTTAAGTTCACATCATGAAGCCTAGGAATAACTGATAAATAACATGAAACATGTCTTTCGACTAGTGAGATATTTCCCATCTAAGAAATCTTATTCTAGCTTAGCATATTTGTTCTGAATCACTAAAATCTTCTATTAACTATATAGACTTCCATATTTCATTATTGGGTTTTCATATGCTTTTGAGAATATTGCCAATAATTGTCATCTTCATATACATCATACTAAATCTGTTTGATATTTTCCAATTAGTAAAATAGAATTTCTACTCATCAGTGCTCAAAACTTTTAGAGCATCTAGTTCCTCAATTTTGCGTGCCAAATTTAAGTCTAAAACTCCAAGATAGAACTGGATTTGTTCACTCTATTCAGAGAAGTTTAGTCCATTGAACATTATCACATATGAGAGATTCTGACGCATAGTAATAATTGCTGCAAGAAATTAAAACTTAAGATTAATGCTTTGACTCATACAATAATAGGCTACATAGATTTAGAAAAAAAAACTTCATAAATTGTATATCAATGTTCACTTTCAGGCAATCCATTAACATACCATATAACACATAATGATTATCATAAATTGTATACTATTGTTTACTTTTGGGCAATCCATTAATATATCATACAACACCTAATGATGCTAATATGCATATAATTCAATAATTACATACACCAACTATACATATTTGTTATCTTTAGGTATCTAAGGATAACTAATTGTTCATATGCATTACATACATTCATTTTCATTAGCTATAAAAATAAATAAAAAAACCTTTGGAAATTTTAAACAATATTTTATAACAATGAGTTTCAATTTACCTATAAAATTATAATACATTAGCATCAAATTATGGGTAATTAAACTTCAATAATAATGTTCGAAATTTTAAAAATAAAAATTGAAAAAAGAATAAACAACTCTAAAATGTTTAACCCTTTAGGATTTTTTTTTCAATTTAGTTTCCAAGCTTTTAAATTTTTCAATTGAGTGATCAACCTTTTAAGATCTAACAATTTAGTTCAAAACATTAATTTTTGTTGGTGCGACTGATAAATGGATAGTCATGTGGCATTTAGTGGGTACGCAACTTCTTCAAAAATAATTTTTTGACATGATTTATATAAGTTTTAAAAGGTTAATTATTACATTTAAAACTTAAAAAAGTTTAACATTAAAATGAAAAATCTTAAAATGTTAGACACTTTTGAATATGTTATCCCTTAAAAAAAATAGTGATTGGTTGCTTGCCAGTACTAGAAACCATACCTAGTGGTTTTATTTTATTTTTCTTTAAATTCCATACATAAGATTAATTCAACCTACAAAATAATCAATTCATAATATTTTGCATATAATTCAGAAACAAATTAAAATTTTTAGGATTTTCTAAAATTTTAAATTAGAGTTCATAAAGTTTTGCAAATCTTAAGAAATATATATTAAAAGAGAACTATAAATTTCTTATAACAACGTTCTGATATCACATGTAAACATAATTTTTATAAACATATCAAGATCTAGAATTTATAAAACTTACAAATATTCAATCATAATCATAATTTTATTATACTACAAAGAAAAAGTTTCTAAATATTGACATTTTTCCATAGCTTAATGATGCAAAAATGATTTTCAATAAGCTCCTTATCTAATATGTCTCCTTCCTTGAACTTTTTATCTCACTTTCTTTCAATAGTGTTTTATAATTAGGCAGAGACAGAAACTTAATCCTCTTAATAAAATGACAACTATAAATCACTTTTAAAAATCCCTATAATAACGAGCTAAAAGCCCGAAGACCTATTTATTAAATTATTAAATCTCTTAACTACCTTTTAACACATGAGTCACTTAAAGGATTAATTTCTAACACAATTTTAAAGCTTTTGCCTTCAAGCAAAGTAGTGATTCCTATACGTGATTTGTTAGTTATAATTTAATATCATGACCTGCTTGTGTTGCAAATCCAAATTTCACCCTTTTCTCCACCAATTTTTACATCTATTCTAAATAAGGGTTGTCACTGAATCATAGATTTGTGGCCTCGTATGCATTTTAAAATGTAAATATTGAAAACTTTACTATGAACTTGTACTTCTATTAGTAAATCCTCAATTGAAAGGATGATAATAAAAGAGAATATAATGTAAAACAGAATGAAAAATGAGAATATTTAGTAACCGCAACAATCATTTAAGAAGAGTAATCTTTAACTTAAATTTTAATGTGTCATTTAAGATATAAGCCTACCTAATACAATTCCTCTAATAGTTGTCCTTCACTACTATTTAATAATAATAATAATAATAATAATACAATCAAAAAATAAAGATAAATAATATATAATAAAATAAGGATTAAAAGGTAAATAATAAAAATAAATAAATAAATAGATAAGAAAGAAGGAAAATAAACAAATAAAATAAATAAGTAATTGAAAGAGAAAAAATTAACTAAAATTACTAAGGGGTAAGTACTACAGGTAAAAGTGTTTAGTCTAAATATATAAGACATAATAATAAAAGGAAAAGGTTTAAAAGACCTCTAAAAAAGAAAATGGCCTCTCTATGAAATATTCTTTATCTGTATCATATT
Organism: Erythroxylum cassinoides; assembly: GCA_027478405.1. Lineage (NCBI taxonomy): Eukaryota > Viridiplantae > Streptophyta > Magnoliopsida > Malpighiales > Erythroxylaceae > Erythroxylum > Erythroxylum cassinoides. The sequence continues at coordinate 16,390,159 of JANIPM010000003.1, forward strand.
TCTCCAAAGTTTCTTGCTGAGGCTTAAGCCCTCGACAAGCTCAGAGTCATATCATTCCTAATCACCTCTCTTTAGTTCTCATTAGGTCTTATTCTTTTTCTCTTACAATCATCGAGTATAATCTTCTCAGATCTTCTCACTAAGGCATCAAGATTTCTCCTCTTAACATGTTCGAATTACCTAAACCTTGTCTCCATGGACTTATCATCAATGTTAGCAATTAATAATTTATCTCTTACCACTACATTCCTCACTTTATTTCTTCTTGTAAGGTTACACATCTAATGAAGCATCTCCTTCTCTGTCACTATTAACTTATGACTATATACCTATTTGATAGGCCAACACTCGGTCGTATAGAGCATGACCAGCCTAATTGCTAAAGGTATAATTTACCTTTTAGCTCAATTGGTATCTTCTTGTTTAACTGATTTGACACGATAAATATGTCTTCGTCTATCTCGCCATTGATTTGAATGAGGGATCTAAGGTACTTAAAACAATTTTTCTACGATATAACTTCTAAACTAATTTTTATCTCTCATTGTTTAATAATAAACCTAACTATATTCTTAAAAATTAATGGATAAAGAAAAAGTACTTATAATATGATAAGATCTTAGAAAATAGGAAATAAGGGATAGAATTGATAATAGTTTCCAATAACATTTGGATAATGAATATTAACTAATTGATGAAGCTAGAATTGATAATATTGATCACATTTTTTATTTTTTCTTTGAATAGGTTAGTCAGATAAGTGGGACCGTTTCAACACTTTCCCTTAGAAAATAGACTTGTTCTCAAAATAAAAAGATGGAAATTGATTGGCAAGAAGATCATAATTTTCTCAAATAGGCTCTTCAAGTGGTTGATTTTTCCACTGAACTAACAACTCTGAAGTAAGAACATATACTTCTTCAACCTACCAAAGATGAATATTTTGATTGGAGAAAGAGTAATTTCCTAATTAGAAGTAATGACCAGGGGAGTTGATGGGTAAGCTAGTATTTGTCCTAAAGCTATGAACACTAGAAGAAGGTGGAAGTTCTAACTTATGGGCGATTAGTCAATTACGTTAAGTAACATTAAGGGCCAAAAATCTAAGGAAAAATTTCTCATTCTATTGTCTAGCAAGTAAGAATTGGCAATAAGGTTGAATTCTTAAAAAAAAAAGAATTGTCAATATTAAAATTTTACTCTCTTTGCTTAGAATAAACTTATTATTTCATGCGCGTCTAAGCTTTTAAGAGTTTTGTTCTCAAAAGTTTTAATAAGTCATCATAAAGTATAAATTGTTCTTTTAACTTAACAAAATGTGTTTTTCCTAGAACAAATGGATGGATTGGTGGAGGATCTTGCCCTTAAATAATCTTGAAAGCTGTAGTCCTTGTGAAAATGCGAAATTCAGTATGCAAATACCACATAACTCAATAAGGATATTTGGGTTTGGCCAAATAAGCATTTGGAGGCCTTTGAAAAAATTTAATTGTCATGAGGAAGTTTGAGGGCAACTTGTAGATGCTTTAAGTGTTGCTCAACTAATGGACTATAAGTGTAACATCTCATTACCTGTGGAGAAGTTAGAATAGTAAATATGAGTGATCAATGAGAGCTTAGAAATATATTTTTGCATGTTCATGCATAATATGTGTACGCATATACATGAATAGTTAAATTATTGCACATGAAAATAGTTGTGCATGTATTCGTGGATAATTTCGGGTATAATTAGATTGAGTTGAGTTATTTTTGAGAATTTGGAAATTTTCCATATTGGGATTTTATTGATTAGTGGATTTGTAATATTTTTTAATTTTGGTGTTGATTTTTGAAATTTATAGAGTATTATGGAAAATAAGGATAAGAATCAATGAAATTTGGAGATATTTAGATTGTAAAGAGGAGAATTATGAGAGTTAAAGGAATTAGTTCCAAAGGGACTTAGTTTAGGCTTAGACCTTATAAAAGTGACAAGTGTCACTAACTTAGTTAAGTGGCTTTGGTAATTTGTTAGAAGTAAGTGGGGTTCCCTGAGAATTAACAAGGCTTAGTTATATGTCTAAGTTTCCTTTTTCGCAGTCACCTTTTTCAAGTTCTGCCAATACACAGAGTTTTCCATTAAACTCCTTCCGAGAGTTAACTTTCCCCTTCCTTTTCCTATACAAATCCCACCTTGCTATTGGTCGTTTCTACCCTAAGAAAAACCAGAAGCTGGCCATATTATATAGTGGAATGCGTGATTTTGCATGGAGTTTAGGGCTTGAAGATAATTGAAGATTTTAGAGTTTTCAACAAGTAAGTAGTGAATATATCCTTTAGAGTTGGGGATTTATGAAACAAATTTTATGAATTACTGTCATTTGCATGAAAAATGGAATTTAGGTATACATATTCATGAATATTGTGTTGATGGGATGAAAATTTTGGTTATAGTGTTAATTTAGTATTTGATGGATTGTTAGTAATTAGGTGATGTAAAAATGATTTTGAAGTTAGAAAGAGCAATAAAATGGTGTATAGGATAAGTGTAGGGAATTAAAGTATGAAAAAGGTGGTGTACTCTGTTTCTTCATTTTGTGTGTGTGTGTGTGTGTGTGTGTGTGTGTGTGTGTGTGTGTCTATAGATGTATGTATGTGTATACGTGAGTAGATGAAAGCTTTAGAGATGATCGGCAAAATAGTTTTTGAGTTGAAGAGTAGTTGAAAAATGATGGTATGAGGTGGGTATGAGTGTATAAATGAAAGTTGAGAGGAAAATTTAGAATATGGAAAAATGTTAAAAATGCAGAAAAGGTGACATAGCATGAATAGGATGAACCATAAATTTTTAGCTTTTGATGGTTCTTGACTAAATTTTGCATATTTAGGAGTAGTATGAACTTATGGTGAATGAGTTGAATGAAATGGAGTATAAAGACTAAAAATTTAAAAAAATTGAAGAGTTGGATTTTGAAAAATGGAAGCCTGAAAATTTTCTGGGAATGAATAGTTGAGAGTTGGATTTTTGATGTAAAACTTCCATGAGTTTACTATACTGATCTAGTTAGATTTTCACAAAATGATCTTCATGAAATTTGTATATCTTTCTTTAATCTTTCCATTGATATAAAGTTTGCAAATTTTAGAGTTCTGGATCAAAAGTTATGGTGGTAGAAGTTGAGATGTTGGTGGAGAAGAAGAAGTGGAATTGCACTGTCGTGCTTTATTCAAAATGGATTTCCATCGTCGTGCATAAGCATGACGGTGAATTTTGAGTATAGCAGAAATGTACCATCGTGCTTATGCACGACGACGACTTTAGAGATGAAGTGAAATTTCCACCCTCGTGTTTAAGCACGATCGTGCATTTAGGATTTTCTCTTTTACTAAACAGTCTTGCTTCTTTTGACCACATCTTCTTCGTCCATCCTCCAAACGACTTGGTTATTAAACCATTGGACTCGTAAGATATTGCTCTACCTCTCTACAAAAATCGTAGCCACATGAAATGAATTGAGAGAGATTGAGTGATAAACGTGGGACGGATCTGACTTGTGCTCTCACCCAATTTTTGTCTTTATCTGTCACACCTATGACTCTTGCACACTCATGTTCCTCTCACACACATGACTCCTGCACCCCTGTGACTTTCCTCTCTCAAGCCCATGAGTTAATTGCAAGACTCATGTTTATTTGTCACATCAAGTTACTATTCTCCTCAATAGTAGCCATGACTTGTAATTGATCTAAACACCCAAGAGGAATTTGCAAACTGGATAGTCCTGTTTCTTTTGACCATAACTTCTTCTCTAGATGTCCAAATGAGATGAAATTTGATTTGTCATAAACTAGAGACATAGGTCTATAAATAATAGGAGAAGTCGAATTGTGATTCAGACTCTAAGATGTTCAATTTCTGGCTGGAAGTTGTGTATAGTACACTGTTTTTGAATATGCATATCCCGAAAATGTTTATGGCATATCTTCCAAATTACTAAACTAAATTGAGTGATTTTGGTGTCAATAGAAACATAAGATATAGAGGAACACTTTTCTAGAAGAGAGTATGAACAAATTACTTCAGTTTCACCTTCTGATTGAATGTGAACAGTAGACCAGAAAGTGTGTCTTGGAAAAATTTGAATTGATTCAATGAGAAATGAATTGTGAATTTAATGGTGCTAGTGAGGCATAAACCTAAGTATAAATTATACTTAGATGAGTTTTGATATGAGAATAATTTTGTGATGAAATTGATGGTAAGATACCCGGGATTGTTATGAACATGCATTATACTTATTTAATTTCATACATGTGCATTGTTAAACATTTATACTTGCACAAATTGTGATATATGTGTATGTTGATTGATATAGAGGAACAACTGGAACGTCAATCTATAGACGTTGCCGGAACTTCTAGGCATTAGCTTCGGAAGCACCTAGTGAGTAACCTAGATTGTTTCTCTCAATTATTATTTGCTTAAATTATGTTTTGAATGATAAATGAATGTGAATTGATTTGTGTTGATTTCCGGATAGAAGATCCGATGATTGTGAAATGTGGAGTGTATATTGAAGTGCTGCTTGAATGTAAATGTAAAGAACTATGTGATTCATCATATGATTGATTGTAATAGATGCAATCCATATATGAATGCACAATCAGATAATGATAGTTGTGACCAGAGTAGCCACCGATCAGAGCTTAAAGCTCAAAGTGTGAAAAGAGCCTCAAGCTCAGACAGTGATTAGGAGCCTAAGGCTCACTATGTAAAATGAGCCTTGTATCTTCATCGGATAAGGGATAGTTAGTAATGAGTCTGGTATCCAAAATAGATATGGGACAGTTCAGGCACTCGGTCACAACAACGTAACAATTAGAAAAGAGTCTCATGAACATTTTTGTTAAGTATGCTTGATTGGATGAAATGTCAGATTTGCCTATGCTTAAGTAAAAATGTGATACTGATGTAAAGTGCAATTTTGTGAAATATTTATTATATGAAATGATATGTTGCATGAATTGAGTGAACCATCAATGATGGTTATCTCATTGAGTTTGTAAAACTCACCAAAATTGCAATGTTGTCTTTTCAGGACCGAGAGACGATTCTAGCTACAGAGCGGCTCTACCAGCCGTGTAGATTGTGATTTGGCAAGAAAAGTCATGGCTCAAAGGTCGGTCAGTTGGATTTTAGGGACAAATTAGATAGACTTTGTGTATTTCCTTGTTCATGTAGTACTTTTGTATTAGGTTTTGATGATGTACTTGTAAGAAGTGTTGAAAAACATATTGAAGACTTTCAGTTTTATGCAATGAAATGAGGAAAAAGTTGGCTTTTAAAATACTGTGATTTTATTATAAGGCTTTATAAGTGGATAAAGATATGATGCCATGTCAAGTGAATGTAGTGATCAAACGTAGCTCGCCCTTATTGTAAGATATGTACCGGAATAACCTTTGGGCATCCCGGTGTGTACCCTGTGGTAAGGGAGCGCTACATTTTATTACTATAAGCTCACATTTTATGGTTCCGAATGTTAGGCTTTGAAATCGGGGTCTTACATGTGTGGTATCAGAGCCTAGAATTGAGATCTTACATGGGAAATTTTTGAAATATGTGTCAATCGCAAAGGTGATTGTTAAGAGTTTGGGCAAATAGACTTAGTAAGAAGAGAATGATGATCTGGCAGAATGTGAGAAAATGAAAGTTTGTTGATATTACATAGTCTGATATGTTATATATAAATGCAGTATCTGTGATTATGTTAGTGAATATGGTGATGCAATTTTGTTGTGGATATGTACTTGAATTGATACAGATTTGAAAAGATTTTCATAAATTGATTGAGAAGAACTACAGACATAGGTGGAAATGACCAGATTTGAGGTGTACAAGCAAAGTGGGAATTGAAAGTTGAACTTGAAAGTAGAATGATTGTTTAATTGCTTTGATGAGAGTTATGATCCGGTATAAGAAGATATTAGTGAAATTGGGATTGCTGATGATGTTACAATGAGTAATGAACTCAAAGATAAGGAGAAAGATATTATCTAAGACCAATGTAGATCAAAGTATCAATTGGGTAAGATATAAATTGGTGAATTGATGGAGATAAATATGTAGAAAAAATGGGATGAATTTGATGATACCTACCTAAGCATATGCGGCAATAATTATAGTTATTGCTTCATTGAGTTTTGGTAATTAGAATGTAGGACCTTATAAGAACGATAGAAATTAGTCTTTCCGATGTATCAAGGATGGCTGATAATGTGATGATGATAACATATGATTGGTAAAGATTGCATGAATAGTATAGATGATAGTAGCAAGGAATCTTCTTTCTAAGAAGAATCTCAATGAATAAGATTGAGCAGATCAGATAATCTATGTTAAGAATGATCAATGAAAGAACCAAATAGAAATGAATCTATAATGAATGAAAAGTGACTATTGGAGTCATATCCCTAGTGGAAACTCAAGCATAGGAGGTAGAGTATGCTACTGAGAATGTATGAACTTTGTTTGATGTAAAGTATCCAACTACGTGAGTGGATTTTTGGTAACACTATTGCTAATGTGAGGAGAACTTAGATCCACATTATATTCTATGTGAGTATACACATGAGATATACATTAGGTTTGATAAATATGTTACCCACACAGGAAGTTAAGTTGCAAATAAATTGAAATGTGTGGAGAAACTAGTATATATGAGCAAACGTTAGAATAAGTCAATATGAGGTACGAGGAAATCGAATGAATTAAGAAAATCATTCGAGAAAGGAAGCCAATTGAGAAATTGAAAATAACTTGAGACAATGTTACTTTATTAAGGAATTAGTTATTTAAGGAATTACGAGGACTAATCAAGGGGCATATGGAGTTTGATAATAATTGTTTGAGTTATCAATTGCCCCGACAGTACTATGGTATTGAAGATTAAAGTGATCTAATCAAAATTTGATGATGTATTAAAGGTATTCAAAAAGTTGAGAAGAATAGTTTGAATACGTGAAAAGAAATGTGTAAAGCGTATGAGTTATGAAAGTAAAGAAAATTTTGAGAAATTATACTGATATTAATTATATCGTATGGATTTGGAGATTCTATAGTATGCAATGATGTTATATAAGAGATTTGGATAAAATCCAATGCAGCATGATAAAATGATTTCATATGTATGGAGACAACTAAAGTCCTATGAGTTGATTATTTGATACATGATTTAGAGCTACTATAGTATTGATTGATTTGAAAGTTTGGAGAAATATATATATTTGTATAGATCATAAAAGTTTGAGGAAATTATTGAGTTGAGAAAAATTGAATACGAGACTGAGACAATGGATATAAGCACTGAAAGACTATGATGGTACAAATGAGTATTTCCCATTAAAGTTAGTGTTGTATCTGATACAGTAAGCAGAAATCCCAACAGTAGTGAAGCACGAATTCAGATTTTGAGGTTATCAAATCTAGTGCAAAAAAAAAGGAGCATAGAATGTGGACTTGAATTTAGGGCAAATCAAAGTACTAATTGCTATGGAATTGAAGATCAATATCATATAAAAGGATTAACCAAGCCCAAATTTAGGATTTAGAAATCATGAATCTTATTGAGAGATTGAAAACATATCTAAATTTTGAGTTTGAATAGGAAAAATGATACTTTGGGATTAAAATATGAAGTATGTGCAGTCGACAAAGGTGATTGAACATTGTATAGTTCTATTTGACTTCAAGCATCACAATCATCTTCATAATGATTTTATTATAATACTGTATAAGGAGTTAGATGACAGAAAGAGTCATTCACTTTTGTATTGTGATAATTAAGGCCAAAAATTGTTGAAGGCCAAAACTGGAGACGTTACTGATAGGTGAAATTGATCAATATTAGAAATTAAGTGATTCAAGAAAGATGAATGAATTAGGTGGATCAAAGCCAAAGGCATGGAATACAATAAGAATAGACATAAGAGTTAAGTTGTACTGACACTATAGTGATGTGAATTATTAAGTGAAAGATAAATTATCTCTGAGAGTATCACCGTGCCAAGGTGTGCTCAAGTTGGGAAAAAAGATTAGCTATGCCCTCCATAAATAGGTCTGTATGAAATAGTTATGAAAAGTGCTACTGATGAAAGAAGTCTTAGATTCATAATGTGATATATGTGAGTATGTTAAGAAATAATGATATGATATGCTATTGGTGTTATCGGCATAGGAAGTGGAAAATTGTGAGTACTCTGAAATATATTGAGGAAATAGGTAAGATAGTGTGATATCTAAATAAGTAATGGAGGGATTGATTGAATCCGTTAACTAGGGTCATTTGAAAAAAATTATTTGAGTGATGAAGTTAAATGAAAAATGGAATAGCACAAAAGGAAGCATACCCTGCCCTTAGATCAGTCAGGTAAGAATTTCGAGGATGAAATTCTTTTAAGAGAGGGAGAAATGTTGGCCCCTAAATTTTTTCTTACTAAATAAGTATGATTTAAATTAATTATGAGGTCTTTATGAAAGTTTGCGGAGTTAATTATTATGTTGATGTTAGGCAGATTATAGGATATAAGTTGATTGAATTAAAGTGTTAAAGCTATAAGAATGTTCAAGGGTGTTTTTGACAAGACACTTAAGGTTAAAAAAAACCTAAGCTTATAAGGACGGGTAAAATGGACTCTTTAGACTCATTAAGGGTAGAAATGGAAGAAGAAATGTTGGCTTGCTATTTTAAGAAGGGGAAAAATGAAAATAGGAGAGAAAGAAGAGAAATAACAAATCAAAGAGAGAAAGAAGAGAGATTTCGGTAGTTGAGAGAAAAGAAGAGAGATTAGTTAGGGTTTCTTCATTTCTTAACTTTTAAGAGAGATTTTGAAGTGGTACAAGAAGTGAAAAAGGTAGAGGAAGAGAAGAGCTTCCATTTAAGCCAAAGATCTCTTCATTAGGTGAAGAATCAAGGTAAGATCATTTTAAATTTTTTGGATTTTTAGAAGGATTTTAGTTCATGGAGTTTAGAAAATGTATGGGTTTAAGTATTCTAGCACCAATTTTAGTGATTGTGCTTTGTGAGATTTACAATTGAAAACCCTATTGAGTGAGATTTTTTTGTTATTGTAGAATGAAATCAAGAAAGGTAAGAGAAGTAAGAGTAGAGACATTTTGATTAAGTCTTAAGCAAGAAAATAAAGGTTACTGCATGTTTATAAAAGAGTAAATAAGCCACCAATCTTTTCTTTGAATCAAAGACGTTTAATGATTTCAATTGCATCATAAGTGTTGTGTTTATTGTGTTTGAATGATTTGCGAAATTTCAATATGTGGGTTTATAAATTATGTGATGATTTATGAAAAGGCTTGAAAGTAATTTTTGAAAAGATATCATATTTTGAAAATATCTCATGTCTATGAAAAGTCAAATTTTGAAAAAGTGTCATTTTGGGCAATATGTTTACAAGATGTGAAATACATGATTATGTGGGTATGTGGTGGTCCCCTAAGTTAAGTCAAGTGCACTTTGATAAAAGACTTCTCCATCCTACCCACTAGTGACATGAAGCTCCTTCATGGACTCCCATAAGTTCACTGCTACGCAAAACTATTATATGGGATTACGTTAGTATGCTCTGTTCACGGCTACATAGAACCCTTAGGGGAAATATGTAATACGTTCTGTTTTGAACCCATCCAAGCCATTCTGATATGCTGATGTGCTTATGATATGTGAACAAGTTTGATGCATTCATGCTTTATGGTTTGTGAATTTGACTACACGATGAAAATTTGAGAAACATGTATTTCATAACTCAATGAAAATTTTCTACGACAAATAAAATGTTTTCAAAGGCTTTGCTTATTTTTCTGTTATAGATTATTACGTACAAGCTTTCAAGCTCACCCCCTTTTCATCCCATCTTCATATGATAGCTAAGAGATCAAGTGATCAAGAGCTTAAGGGAATTTCTCCAAATTTGCTTATCATGTATTTTGAGTTGGTTTTGGAAAAGCACAGTGTTTTAGTCGCATTTCAAGAATCTTTTGTAATTTGAGATTTTGAGACGATGATATAATGTGGCTTGAAATGCCATTAAAGACTTGTAAAACTTTATTCTTTTGAAGTTAATGAAATATGAATGATGTATGGATGATATGAGTTGAAATTAGATATACGTGAAGAAGTTAACAACTTGAGTCGATGATTTTGGAATATGAATTGTTGATATATATATATATACATAAGTGAGATGTTATGGAAAGAAAAAAAGGAAATATGAATGATCAAATGTAGTTGAAGGTTATGAGGCAAATGAGTTGAGATTTGAGAGTTTAATGAAATCATTTTAGTAGCTGAATGGTTATGCTCAGGACATTCCAAGTCTGTATAGTGCAAAATTTCAAGTTTTTCATTGGAGAAAAATTCGTGTTTTGACTTTAGAGCAAAATCTAGGTTGAATTAGACAAAGTTTTCTTCTAGAGAGTTGTAGCTGATCTTTCCAGCTTTCCATCAGTATGTAGTATGAAATTTTTGGACATTGTAGTGGATAGTTATGATCCTTATAAGTAGAGATGCTCAAGAGTATAGATTGTATTGTCTGATGATGTCATATCGTATGATGATAAAGTCATATCGTCTGATGATGTCATACCGTCTGTGATGAAGTATCGTTTGATGATGATGTCATATCGTTTAGTGATGACATCATATCGTCTAATGACGTCATATCGTCTGGTAATGATGTTATATCGTTTGATCTTTTCATCTGGTCCCATTTTTAAAACTATAGATGATATAATTTATCTTTTAGGTCTTCATGAAAGTTGTAGATCTTGAATTCTTCATTCGAACCATACAAAGAACACCTCAATCCGATTCTCTAGAGAAAGTTATGACAATTTTTCCAATTCATCTAAACCTTCATCTAGGTTCATCTAGTCTTATCTTCTGATCCCATTTTTGACCCTATAGATGAACAAATTTATCTTCTAGGTCTTCATAAAAGTTGTAGATCTTGAATTCTTCTTTTGAACCATCTAAAGAACACCTCAATCTGAGTTCTCTAAAAAATGTTATAACCATTTTTCCAATTCATCTAACCCTTCATCTGGGTTCATCTGATCCTATCATCTGGTCCCATTTTTGACCTTGTAGATGATCGAATTTGTCTTTAAGGCCTTCATTAAAGTTGTAGATCTTGACTTCCTCTTTCAAACTATCTAAAGAACACCTTATTCTGACATCTCTAAAGAATGTTATAATAATTTTCCTAATTTATCTGACCCTTCGTCTGGTTTCATTTGATCATATCGTCTGGTCCCATTTTTGACCCTATAGACGATCGAATTTGTCTTCAAGATCTTCATGAAAGTTGTAGATCTTGAAGTTCTCTTAGACGCCATCTAAAGAAAAAATTAATCTGACATATCTACAGAGAGTTATAACAATTTTTCCAATTCATATGACCCTTCATTTGGTTTCATTTGATCCTATTGTCTGGTCCCATTTTTGACCTTATAGACGATCGAATTTATCTTCAATTCTTCATGAAAGTTGTATAGCTTGAAGTTCTCTTTCGAACCATCTAAAGAACACCTTAATCTGACATCTCTAGAGAAAGTTATGACAATTTTCCCAATTCGTCTGACCCTTCATTTGGTTTCATCTGACCATATCGTCTAGTCCACTTTTGTCCCTCTATATGACAGAGTCTATCTTCAAGATCTTCAGGAAGGTTGTAGATCTTGAAGTCTTCTTTCGAACCGTCTAAATAAAACCTTAACCCAATATCCAAAGAGAAAGTTATGCTAATAGTACCGAACCATATTCAATATGATTAAGAACAAAACCTTGTTTGATTTCCTTCGGCCATAATGCGTCATCCGACTTCTAAATGAGATGATTCTTATTTCTAAATAAATTAGAGGCATAGAGCTACAAATGATTTGAAGGAATAGAATTTTAATTTAGTGCCTAAGAATTTCAATCTCTAGATGGAAGTTGAGCATAGAATATTTGCTTCAGTATAAGAATGATTAAGAAAATAAGACCCGATTCTTATGGTGTCAGAGAATGAAGATGAACTGAGGATGACTAATGTGGCATCCCAACCCCGCAGGACCCGAACCTGATATCGTGGGTGATATCCGAGTCTGCGCCACACGAGATTAGTAAGCTACGGCACAATATTTCAGTACTGAACACAGAAAGCCATTATTTAAAACATTTTTAAAGTCATCGCAAGAGCAGAATTCAATAAACAATTGGGTTCACTATAATTCGAAACCATTTTTTTCAATCATGTCACAATTTCAATTATATAAAAGCCCGTGAAAGACTTGACCATTTTTAGAAAACCTATTACCAATATGGCTTTCACCCATTAGGGACCCACTGACACAAAAACACTAATTTGCGAAAATCAATAACAATACGGGGCCCACTTTAAAACGAACATATTTCGATCAATACATAAATTCAGTAATCACATTTCAATTATACATTTAACCATTTGGGCCCTCTACAATAACAGTTTGATTC
>JANIPM010000003.1:16418095-16432665 GCA_027478405.1 Erythroxylum cassinoides
ATATATATTTAGTTAATAGAAAATTAGATTGTGACAAACCAGAGTTAAAAAATAAAAAATTTAATATATATTTTTTAAGTTATAAGTGGAATAGATTATAACCAAAATATAAATAAACAGATTTTTTTATTAAATTTGATTATCGAAAAACAAAAAATTAAAAACATCAATGAAAACAAACCCTAAGGTTTCGATTAGCTACCAGGCTCAATCATTGGGAGGCCTTGTTGGGGCTATTTGTGCTAAGTACAGATCAGTAGCCCAAATATAGAAGCAGCACTAAGTTATATTAGGCCGTAAACGCAGTGATAGGCAATATTGAGCCCATAAGTTGCAATGGAAACAAGTCACTGCCACCAGACCTAAGGAAGTTGGGAGCTAGACAGAGATAGCCACAGAGATGGCGGGGTTTGGTGCATTTTGGGGAACGAGAGTGATGGAGATAGTGAAGAAGCACGACTCAGGTGGTCTCGTTTGGAAGAGGATTAAGCTTACCTCTACACGTAAAGCCAATGCCAAGAAACGCCTCCGACGCGTTTGGCAGGTTTTTACTCTTCTGTTTGCTGTTCCTTGATTCAGTTTCTGAATTTTTTTTATTCATACTTCTCTCTGCTTGTTCAATGCTCTTTAATTTTGGTCGCCCGGAAATTATATGTCTCAAACTTTTGTCCTTTTTAACCTTTTGTTGATGAATTGAGTTGGTTTTCGTTTCTGGTTAATTAAAAGGCAAGAAACTACGTCTGGACGTTAATGTGTTCTGAAGATTTTTCTAGTTGTTTTCCTCTTGATATTTGGTGAACCTTCCAAAATTTTGTTCTTTTCCCTTTTCTTGTTGATTGTAAGTGTCTTTGCCTTACTGGCTTAATTTAGAGTTGCTACTATAATATGCTATTTAATGTCATCTTCCCCGAAGGACAATATTTCTCCACTTGCTTTATATGATATCTGGTAAACCTGACCGATTCTTTCTTGTGAATGAAAGTAGGTACAACGTGGTTTCTTGTAGTAGAGTACCTTGATGTAGGAATAATCTCTGAGCAGCCATATTCTGACCTCGATTTGTGTCAAACGAATCAATTATTTTGTCTTTGCTCTTTCAAGGGTTACTAAGCATTGACTTGAAAACTTTATAAGAAATATTTGGAAAGAAGATAATGTAGAGGAGGTTGTCGGTCTTTTCCAGGGTATAGAAAATTCTCAGTTTTCTTTGATGCCATTACAAATAACAGTTACAATATTTCTTAACTATAATCTCATCTTACACGTTTGCAATATCAATTCCTTTTAATTTTTGCATCAACAGTCAGGATCTATTGTCATCATTTTTCTATGAAATCCTTTAATTAGGATCTAATCGCTCCTCAGTAATGTGATCACTACACTGAAAAAAAAGGAGACAGAAGAAGAATATTAGAACGAAATGGAGAGCAAACAAATGTCTCCTTGAATCCTGAGGTAAATCGCCCTTCAAAGTTGTGGGAAGTATTACTTTTAACAAGCAGGAGAATACAACGAGGATAGGAGAATGGAAGTAGGAAAAGAAACAAATAATTTCAATTTATATCATGTCTAAACCATAAAAAAAATGTGTTCATGACTCCTGGCTTAAAACATAAATGATTGAACTTTTCTGCCACCATGAACTTGGAATCTTGGTTACTAACTGCCTAAATTCTTTACATCAAAATCCAGGTTTTGGGTGTATAATCCTAAAAGGACATACGCAGAAAATATACCATTATATGCTTTCTTTATAGCCTAGTCATTTGCAGTTATTAGGATAATAAGGTGACAAACTTCTTTATAATAACAGTTACAATATTTCTTAACTATAATCTCAACTTACACGTTTGCAATATCAATTCCTTTTAATTTTTTCATAAACAGTCAGGATCTATTGTTATCATTTTTCTATGAAATCTTTTAATTAGGATCTAATTACTCCTCAGTAATGTGATAACTACACTGAAAAAAAAGGAGACAGAAGAAGAATATTAAGAATGAAATGGAGAGCAAACAAAAGTCTCCTTTAATCCTGAGGTAAATCGCCCTTCAAAGTTGTGGGAAGTATTACTTTTAAACAAGCAGGAGAATAAAAGGAGGATAGGAGAATGGAAGTCGGAAAAGAAACAATCAATTTCGATTTATATCATGTCTAAACCATAAAAAAATGTGTTCATGACTCCTGGCTTAAAACATAAATGATTGAACTTTTCTGCCACCATTAACTTGGAATCTTGGTTACTAACCGCCTAACTTCTTTACATCAAAATCCAGGCTTTGGGTGTATAATCCTAAGAGGACTACGCAGAAAATATACCATTATATGCTTTCTTTATAGCCTAGTCATTTGCAGTTAATAGGATAATAAGGTGACAAACTTCTTTATACGAAGCATAACTAGCATTGTCAAATTGAAATTATACCTCTTAACTTCCAATTTTATGCTTTGCGTGATCTCACGGAAGGCTTCTGCCGAAAAATTCTAATCTAGCCCCTTGTAGAATACCAAGCAAATTTGCTTATTGTTATCAAGTGACCGATGATGATCTTATATGGAATGATTCAATATGCCCCTTTTGTCATATTTACTTTCATTGAGCTGTGTGTAAAAGTGCCTTCTTGTGTCCTATATTGTCTCGAGGTAAGCAGGTTGCCCCTGCAGCTTACCGAAATTACTTTCCTTTTAAGATTATAGAAGGCTGTTTACACACTGATTTCTGTTGTGCACAGTCTCTGAATTCCTTGGTGTATTTAAAATGTAATAATTGAAACCAGCAATATCATCTTTTTCCTGCAGAATGAGGCTGTTTTAAAGGCTTGTTCTGAGCAACCTCCCTCGAAAGGTTCAGGTATTGATGCTCCGAAAGTTGATGAGAGCGAGCCGAGGGAGTAAATGAGTTTGCTGACTTGTGTAGTCATGAGCATCAGGTACTGCATCTCTGAAAGTTGATGAGAGCGAGCCAAGGGAGTAAATGAGTTTGCTGACTAATGTTTAGTTATGAGCAGTAGGAGACCTCCTTGGATTCATTTTCGTTGTAGTTTTATAGCTGACCACCATTTGGATCTTCATTTGACCAGAAGACCTATCTGCCTGTATCATTTTAATCCTTGGATTGTATATGACTTTGTATTGGTTGGGTTACATGCAATCAGCATATCTACCTGAACTTGATGAGATTTCTATGACGAAACTGTAATTTGCCAATAAGTTAATAATTCTGGTAGGTGTGTGTTCCTGCATGAGTAAGCTTCAAATGTTTTCAACGCGTAGACATTGGTAAGAAACTGTAATTACTGTTCTCAGATAAATAAAGGTTCTGCTTGCTGATTTCTAACGGTCGGTGGAGTCAAAATATTTGACAGTATATTGTAATATGTCCCCAACTTCCTTTCAGGTAGCATCCTAAGTCAGAGGCTTGATTCCAGTATGAAAATTGTTTGTTATACCTGTAACTATTGGCGTTTCATTCATCTATCGTGTTTAAATCCGTGATGGAATCTTAAATGATTTTTTTATTGTGGAATCTTTGCTTGCCCGGTGAGCAAGGTAGAAACTAGAGCAATGCTGACCCTTGTATTGAGAAGTGGTCCAGATTGGCATTGAAGAAAATTGGGACTGAATAGGAATATGGACAGAGGATGAGAGGATAGCCGAAAAGGAAGTTTGACATCTCTCATAGTTTCTCATTTGTAGGCCAGACGGCTGACAGTGACCCTGAAGCTATTGAAATAAGTAAATTATGAATCTAATTATCTCTTAGGTCGCCTTATGCTAGATACATTAAGGAGGTCATAATTTAAAGTTGCGTATTTACACGCAAGTCTAACATAACATGCCTGCCTTTCTAAGATAGTTCTTCATGTCCTAGTCCAACATATGATACTTTCTTCGTCTTCTTCTTTGGCGGCTGCTATATGCAGCTGGAGATTTATGAACCCTTTTGATAAAAAGAGTTGTGGTGGTCAAGATATGTTGCTGCTTATTTTGGCTACTTCTCGAAAAGCATATTTACTTTGCCTATACGGCAGTTTATGAAGAAACAACATTTATCAGGAAGCAGCAACTTGTTCCGTTGCCTCCCATCCGTGCTCCTTTTTATCGTGTCAGATGAGCTCATCGTCTAGAAAACCATTAATGCATGGAGTGGCCTGTGTTTTGGGCAAAAACCACGAACCATTCATTTCCCAACTGTCTTTAGGACACACGAGAATCCTGAACTCTCAAAATTTTATAAGATGGGTTGCCTTTTTGTGGAGCCAGTTACCTGCTGTATCTAAATAACTCATCAATCTTCTATAGCGGCTATAAACTGTTGAAATTGAGTAATAAAATGGTTTGTAAAGGTTGTACAGTTTTTTGTGGATTATAACCCTTTTTCCTCAATAGAGATTAAGAAGGGAAAAAAAAAAGAAAAAAGAAAAAAGGAGATTGATGGCTGGTTGTTGAGGATAGAGGGGCTATAGGGCCCGTCACTTATGGTTTAGGGACCCATAACATGCGTTGTTCGTCGACTACATTCATTGTTAATCAGACTATCGACTGGTGGAATGAGGTTAGAATATTGGAGATGTCGTTGTTGCAGAGATACTAAGCAACCCCTCCTACAATTGTCTAAGCAAAACACCATTTTAAAATAGATTGGTTGGTTTTGGAACAGGTCAACATACACACACAAAATTAATGCATAAAATCCAATCCCTGTCTACAACTTCAAGGTATTATAGCAATTCTGCAATTTGTCATCTCTGATTGCCGACTAAGACACCCATATAATTTTGATTTCTTATGACTTAACGGGGTAAGTTGTCTTGCTTTCTTTTCTTTGTGTGATTGACCCGGCTGAAATTTATATCAGGTCCAGGTGAGCCTACAGCTTTTTGTCTACATACAATCTTTAGTGTGTGTCTGCAGTCTACCGTGACGGCCTTCCCACGTGATTGACAAAATGAAGCCCGAGTCAACAATCTACACAACTCAAAACCATTCTCTAATCTGTCTTGTACTATGAAAATTAGATACGAAGAAACCAGAAAACAGCTTATTTTGTATGGGGAAAAGCTGTAGCCATCCTGATATGAGAACGCAAAACATGTTAATCTCAACCTGGCTGCTTAAATTTCACGCAAAACATGTTAATCTCAACCTGGCTGCTTAAATTTCAATCTCATAAATGAAAACTTATCACAGTAGAAGTTCTTATTCTAGTTCAGAAAATTTTGTTTTGACCCTTCATGCAACGCTTCACAATACAACTCATCTATCACGTTCTGGCATGAGTTTGGAAGAATTTTATTGGTTATGACTACATGATCGTGTATAACAGAGTATAATATCATATGATAAGCTATTAAATACAAGAAAAAATGTGACGTGAAGAACTCCAACAGCTAAGCCATGTCAAAACAGCTATCACAAGAATCTGTGGTCGGCTGATTATCAACTTGGTTTCTTGTTTAATACCTTCTTAATTATTATTTCCTGTTATGGCTTGGCACTACCTCCATTTATGTATTGTCAAAGTTCATTCTAAGCCGTCCTTCTTGTCTCTGGCTAGCACTTGACGCTTTTTCAGAGACTTCATGTCAAAATCCTTTTAAACCTGTCTTAAGCATATGATATCATTAACATTTGCGTCAGTTCAAAGCCTAACTTACAAGCTCAAATTTCCCCATCTCCTGTAGGATAAACAAATATATTAGGTGATTATCGTCACTAAGCAAGTAGCATTTGCATGCATGACATGTGTACTTTGTAATCCCATTTGATTAAGATTAATCAAGAGTATAGAACAATGGATTCGCAAGTGTTCAGCTTGATTTGAAGTTAGCCGAAGTTGCAGATAGTTGGAAATTAAAGGATACACTGCATAGTACTGCTAAAACATACATATGTTGCCTAACAATTTGGAATAGGAATAATTTTAATATTCAGGAAAGTTAAACTATCTGGTTATTACTTTATTCTGACATTAATCTCAAAACACTGAAAAAACTTGCGAAGTTGTAAGAAGTCACGAGGGACTTGGACCACAGCTCATCTTCACATACTTCTCTTGCTCAAGAGTCCTATCTAATTTTGATCAGTCTTTATCTACTTTCACCTACTGGTCTTGGAAATTCAATTTTCTAGTTTAACATTTGATCCTTTATACGAACATACCTACTATCTTCCTGCTACTTGTAGCCCTGTGTGAGTACATGACAATGGCAGCGAATGTCGTAGAAATTTTTCCAGGAATGTCTGTTTCTTGAAACAATATTCGAACCAATTTCACTGACATATGTTGGAGTGTGTTTGAAGAAGATAACGAAGTTAGAGATTCCACATGTGAAGGGGAATTAGGTTCTGAAAAGCAACAATTTCTCCTTTCTCTATAAAGAAAAGAGAAACTTGAAAGATTTTGTTCTAATTCTCATTCTGGTCCTGCTGAGAAAAGGAGTTTCCTTTAAACAAAGTTCACGCTAAGAAAAATATACTTCTTTTCTCCTTCTATGGTCTTTCCACCTTTTGTTTTCTTCCTTACAGCTTTCGGATTGATTCTCTTGAAAATCATTTGCCTTTTATTAAAGAACTAGATCAGTATGCTAATGGAATGGCTAAGAGTTTGTGTAAACTTGATAGACGAAACAAATATGCGAAGAAAAACAACACATCAGTCACTTTGAAACATTTTGGGATTTGACTACAAGACGATCTGTTAACACCCTTTTCTCAACACAATACTGTTTAACAGTTAAACGCCGGTTCTTGTTTTTTTCTTCCATCTATTTTTTTTTTTCCTGACATCTCTTTCTGCAGCACCATAATCACAAGCACTAGCTTGCCTACACCAGTATTCTGACTGAGAAAACAAGGGCACTATCAACTGACTGAGAAAGTAAAAGAGGGCACTAAAAGAGAGTGACTATGGTTTTTTCCTCAAATATGGAAAATTGTGGCAACTACTACTTTCCTCGTGATCATCTGATTCAGTGGAAGAAACCTCTGTGACTCCACTCAACCCTGAGGATGAGGAGGACGGTGCAAGATTCAAATCAGTCCTCTCCTTTGTCAAGAAATCATAGAAAACAGGCCTTGGAGTCCTGAGTTTTTGCACTTTGTTATCACTTCCAAGTTGCAAGTTAGCCTCTTCGTTTCTGGTACCTCTCTTCTTCAAAAATATACGGCAGAGAACCCAATGTTTCATATCCACCATACAATCCTGAGAGGTTATAGCAAAGCTCAATCAATTTTAAGAAAGCGTGGTGTGGTTTAATTATCTTAAGAACTTATAGCACAACGTTTGCTTCCCGGAAACAGAAACAAATGCCAACAGAATTGAACTGCAACGGAGACTCACCAAGGTCGAGTCCTTCTGAGGAGCCTCATTGGTGGGTGTTTCGGTGCAGACAAGACGGTATTCGTGCATTATCCAATCCGTCCTAGACCCATGTGGGGGTTTTCCTCTATAAAAAACCAGAGTTTTCTTCATCCCCACGATTTTGTTGCCTTTGGAAGTCACAATTTGCTTGTCAATCCCAGTTGCCTTCCAGTAACCAGAAGCTGTGGCTCTGTTGGATCTGTTCCCGTTGGGATACTTGGCTTCCCTGGTGCTAAAGAAGTACCTCTCTTGCTCCAAAGCACCTAAAGCCACAAACCGAAGGAGTCAAAACTAAAAATCCATTAAGTTCGTAAAAATCTGTTGAAAGCTTGCCATTTAAGCTCAAAGAACCGTTACAGTAGGTTGTCTAGTAGCATAAAGCATTATCACTAATTCAATTTACAATTTAACATAAAGCTCTCTCCCTCTCCCTCTTTTTTTTTTAAAATTTTTTTTGAAAGAGCTTTACACATAACCCTTCATGAAAAATCCATAATTTTGGAAAACATTTTCAACTTTCGTAATCACCCAAGCATGTTCAAACACCAACCTGGCAAATCCCAAGGATCAGACTTGCAAACATCGACTTCAGGGATTATAGAGGCAGGCAAAGGGCAAGAGAAGACCTTTCGCTTCAAGTACTGAACAACAAGCTCCTCATCAGTTGGGTGAAACCTAAAACCAGGAGGCAATCTAAGCACACCATTCTTAACAAAATTTATCTTCTCCATCTCCAAAAACCTACAAGCACTTCAAAATCAACAGTCTAAATGTGCCTCCTTTCCAAAAACCAGCTCAAAGATCAAATCTTTACACCCAAAAAACAAGAATTACCCAACTACAGTTTTACTTCAAAGCCTCAAAATTCATCAAGAATCTTTACAACCCAGTAAGGGTCACAGAAAGAACACTTCAAAAGATGAGCCACAAGAGCAAGAGAGAACAAGAACAAGAAAAAAGATGAAAGCTTTGAACTTGGGTGTGTAAGGACATAAAGGAAGACAGAGTTTGCGAGGGTGGGTGTATGTGTGGCCTAATGTAGAGAGAAAGCATAGGTTTTTATAGTAATGGGTGTGTGAGAGGGAGGTCAGCTGTGGAATACGGACGATTCATTTGGCGTAAACCAGACTCAAACTCTTAACTCCTTTTCTGTTTGACGTTATTTGTTCAGAAACGCTTAGGACTTTTAAAAGCAGTTATTAAATTTTAGGTTGTCTCTGCCAAAACTTTAAAGAGGAGAAGGGAAAAAAAAAAAGAGAAAACTTCATAGAAAGTTGAAAAGAAACCGAATATGAATCTTTTGCAGCCCTAAGAAAGCTGAGTTGTGTGTGACAACTCTTGCTGTTAAAACTTAAAACACCTTTCCTTTGTCTTTCCTTTTCAACCATAGTTTTCAATGCCATTTCCCTAATTGCCCATTTACCTACTGTCATTGTTAGACTAGCCAAAGAACAAGTAGCGTTCGTTTATGCAAATGGGCTTGCTTCAGTAAATGTGTTCGTCACGGATAAAGCTATTGTACATTAAGTAATCATTTTCCCTTGTTTGATCAAGAAAAAGCATTATGTTTTTCGTGTTAGGCAATAGACTTAGTTTGTTCATCTTTTGCCAAGTTTACTCTAACCGATAGGTAACAAGTACTAGTTCTCCATCTGAAGTTGGAATGCTATTACTTAATGAAACACGGTGATCCAGTTCAAGGGTTTTGGTTAATGATTGGCTAATATTGCATTCCAACACTAATTTCTTTTGCTTTTTAGAAAAGAAAATTGTGGACGGTGGGGGGGGATAATTCGGACAGGACAAGCAACGTTTTCGGGGGCAATTGGGTCGTTTAAGGAAAATGTGACCAGGGTGACAAACTAAGGAAAGCTTATAAGGTTAGTAGTCTCGTAAGGGTGAAGTCACCTTATGTCATTGGCCGAAAATCAAAGAGTTCAAAAAGCCCCAAAAGCAAAAGAAGAGAACATCTCACCGCACGTCATGCTTTGCTAATGCAGATTACCAATTTCTTTGTTCATTACAACCTGTGAAAGTACATGCTTATGCCTCCTTTCACTTCATCTCTTAAATTTAAAACCCCTTTTCTGGAGAACAAAATCCGCCAACCTCCAGTTCAGTGAACATGTCTGCTCCTTTACTTATCACCAACTTATGCTGTTAAACTCCTTTTCATCTTCACTTTTGACAAAAGGAGAGTTGCCCCTTGAGCATGCATGGTTCAGCCACTGAAATATCCCTCGATGTCTTAAAGTTTGTTCCAATTTTAGAATTAGATTTCACTCTCTACTACTAATAATTTTGTTTATTTTGGACTAATTTAATAGGATTTATCTCTTTATTTTTATGTTTTTAAAACATATTTAATGTATTCATTAAAAAAGATAATAAAAGTTGTTTCATTTGTTCATCGTCAAAGTATATAGTTACTATTGATTTAATGGGAATTTTTTTAGAAAATTTTGATACTAAATTCACGGAGGCCAATTTCAAAACAATGCCTCGTATCAAAGTGAGCATCGCGCAAATCTTTGTATTTGACTTTTTTTTCCTTAAAATTAAGAGCATGCCCCTATTATCATGTCACATGTATTCTGAATGCTATATTCTTCTAGTTTGTACAATTCGTAGAAGCAAGTGTTAGGAGATTTATTGGTTTTTCGAGTTAACATACAAGGAAGAAGGGATACATGGTAAGAATCATATCTCATATTTCTTTACTTACTAATAAATCAAATAGGGTAAGTAAACTAAACAAGTAAAAAGTACTTTAGGTAATTAAATTTCTCTGAAAATAGCAACCAAACACTTACTCTCTAAATGCAACATGACTTCCACTAAGCACAAGAGTTACGAAATTATATGATCCATTCACTCAGGAAATTCTGACGACATAGAATGTATGCAATGTAATAAGATGACAAGAATAGCTGAATTATTTAACAACCACTTCAAACATAGACCTTGGTTAATGTTAGAAGTGGAAAGCTCAAACAGAGTGTCATGTGTGCAGTATAATGATGATGACCCATTAGAATAGACGCACAGGGATACCTGTGGCAACAAACTTGATAATTTCAGGATAAGCTATTCTAGTCCTGTAGTCATTGGAATTGGAATTGACATTGCCTGGAAACCATTCTCTCCAGGATAAGTCATATCCAATAATTGCCATCTCTTCCCTTTTCACCAGGGTATGTACATATATACATTAAACAGTTAGATTTTGAGGAAGAAATAAACAGGAAAAAAAACATTTTTCGATGTGAAGTTTTTTAACAGTCTTTCTTAGCAGGAAAAGAAAATGTTTTGTTGAATTATGAAAGGTTTTAGTTCTCTTAACCAAATAGCAAATTTTGGTTGTGAATGGTGGGTGGAATAAAGATAGAGGTCCCTAGTTGCCTCCAAAACGACGGGCACTCACGTCGGATTGAGGGTAACAGACAAAAATGCCGCCCTCAAGTGATGCCCCATTCAAGATTTGCTCGATCTTCCTTGTCTCACTATTCTGGATCAGATAGAAAATTTCGCAAGAAATCATATCAAGAATCTATCTCTTTATATAGACACAACTACCCTTTCGACAAGGGTTGCTGTTTTAGCTATGGCATTTTTTCTTATCTTGTGCAAGCAAATTATTAGCTGGAAAAAAATCAAACACAAACATGACCTTATTCTATCGTATACGTTGGCATATTAAATTTATTTACCATAATTTGAACCTTTTCCTTCCATGAAAGTAAGCCTTCTCGGATGGATGATCGATACACAACTCCTACAAACTAGCATCAAATTCTCTATACTTATAACATTCCATTTCAACCCTATTCGACACTAAAAATAATATCGTTTTGAGTATAAACAGACATAAAACGATGTTATTTTTAGTACGGAATAAAGTCGAAATAGAGTAAAATATCAAAACCTAACAAACTATGCAATTTCAGGAATTCTTTTCGGTTAGAAGTAAGAGTCCTAATTAATAGGTAGTAGGTATATGGTCCAATTCAGGACACTCTATTACGAGCATATCAAAATGTGTGTGTATTTGGGTGTCCAGGTCTTTTTATCTTTAGAATTAAACAAAATCCGCACTCCAATATTGTCAAGCACCATAATTTTCTTTAATAGCTCCAGTAGAATGTTTTTGGAGCTCATGAGATTTGAGAAAAAAGCAAAGAGCAAGAAATTTTGTAGAGGTGGAATACAAGTAGAAGGTGGTTGGAAGAAGAGGAATAGGGTAACGTGGGAGGGTTGAGATTTAGTCAAACTAAAGCCTCAAACATTGACAAAGGTGAAGAAGCCGGATTCCGTAGGGAGGAGGGAAACTAATTTTCCATATAATTGAACTTA
The DNA here is from genome assembly GCA_027478405.1 of Erythroxylum cassinoides. NCBI lineage: Eukaryota > Viridiplantae > Streptophyta > Magnoliopsida > Malpighiales > Erythroxylaceae > Erythroxylum > Erythroxylum cassinoides. The sequence continues at coordinate 16,429,813 of JANIPM010000003.1, forward strand.
TTTATTTATTTGATATGGAGACTAAATGACGACATGTTCTTAAGGTGTGATACGTTACTTTCCCTTCAGTAGCTGAAAGTTAAAACTTTAAACCATATAACGTATTTTAATTGAAATACGTATTAATAATGGTCGGGTCGGCTGTGCTAGGCTCAGGCCCAAGACATTAAATCTATGCATTCATGGCCAATTCACAGGAGTTAGTCTCCCATGCAAACACAAAGACCTACATAACAACCTAAACCTAGCTACAAAGCATATATAAGGTATTATTCTCCCATCACAGAGGTACGCGACACAAACCCTAGTTCTTCTGGCTCTAAGCGACTACACCCTTTACGAAAATACTAACTTGAGCGTCGGAGTGGCTGGCCGGGGATCAACCCCCGGCGCGCCTTTATCTGTTTTGCAGGTAATCTCTAGTCAAAGCTATTCGGAATCATGGATCCAAACGGCAACGTATCGTTCAGCCAAAATCCGACAGAAACAGTTGGTGCCCACCGTGGGGCCCGACATCCGGGCACCACGTCCAGAAACACATAAATCAGCCAGGCGGCGACGATGAATCCTGATATAGCCGCTGTCACGGCTCTGGCAATGCAGCGTTTAGGTTTGCAACTACCTGCGACTCTGCCGCCTGCACCACATGTCTCCCACACGGAATCCTCGGATCCTAACGATCTACCGCAACCTCAGACCTTGGAACAGGAAGAACAGAGCGCAGCTTTGGAAGATAACGCTACGCCCAGTACGCGCCCGAACCTTCAACACTAATCGGGTGCAGAACCTATTCCGGCTATGCACTTCGCCTTGACCCGAAAACAGATTGAGGAGGCGGCTGATCTGTTGATTAGCCAGATTTTGCAGCCTCAGCCAGCACAGCAGCAGCCGTCTGCACGGCAGGCCGCACGTCAGACCATGACGACCGACCGAAATGCCGGGCGACAAGATGACCGACCGGCTAAGGTCGTTCATATGATATTTGGTTAACCAGAAGAGTAAAGCCGAGCGACGTAAAGGTCGGGGGATACGTCCTACGAAAAGCCGAGGCGGCTGGGAAACATCCTGAAAAGCTCGGACAAACATGGGAAGGACCCTATCAGGTCGTCAAACAAGTTGGGCACAGCTTTTACATTCTGCGCGATGCAAATGGGAAAATTCTACCAAGGCCGTGGAACTCTCGAAACCTAAAAGCGTTCTACCAATAGATAAGTCTTATTTTGATTAATGTTCGTTCAATATCGTTCTTATACAAAACTTGTGGGTACCTTTTTTCTGCCCCTGCCAGACAGGTTCTTTAATGGCCCACGCACTCATTATCATCAATAAAGGGATTTCTGATTTTTTGGCAATAAAAGCTCCATTATGCACGACAAAGAGTAGAAAATTCAATCGCCACCGCCCGGCATTCTCCATAGGTCGACTACGATCGACCGGGTCACCGAGACAAGATCCTTGGGACCCTCGTCCGCTAGTAAAAGCTCCATTGTGTTACAGTAGAATCGCCATAGGTCGACTACGATCGACCGGGTCGCCGAGACGAGATCCTCGGGGCCCTCGTCCGCCAATAAAAGCTCCATTGTGTTACAGTAGAATCGCCATAGGTCGACTACGATCGACCGGGTCACCGAGACGAGATCCTCGGGACCATCGTTCGCCAATAAAAGCTCCATTGTGTGACAGTAGAATCGCCATAGATCGACCACGGTCGATCGGTCGCCAAGACGAGATCCTTGGGACCCTCGCCATCGCCATCGTCCGGCATTCTCCATAGATCGACTACGGTCGGTCGGGTCGTCGAGACAAGATCCTCGGGACCTCATTCTCCATCGCGCGACATTCTCCATAGATCGACCACGGTCGATCGGTCGTCAAGACGAGATCCTTGGGACCCTCGCCATCGCCATTGCTCGGCATTCTCCATAGATCGGCTGCAGTCGGTCGGGTAGCCAAGACGAGATCCTTGGGACCCTCGCCATCGCCATTGCTCGGCATTCTCCATTGATCGACCACGGTCGGTCGGGTCGTCAAGACAAGATCCTCGGGACCATAGCTCGACATCGTCTAATATCAACACAGCCCGGCTATTGATCAACTGGTCGCCAAGACGAGATCCTTGAGACCCCCTTTGTTCGACTTCGACACGGATCGACTAAGGTCGATCAGTCGCCAAGATAGATCGACCTCGAAGCCGGTCGACCATTAGCGACTTTACCAAACTACGCTATGATCGAAAATAGAGAGCGAAAATACAAGTAACTTCAAAAAAGGAATTTTATTATTTTTTGATCCTGGCCACAAGCCCGACCAGGTGAGCTCTACAACTTGGGAGAAGGGGAGCTACAAACAGCCGAAGGAGAAGGAGAGTACCCGGGGGAAGCCTCGGAAGCGGGCGGAAAAGACGTAGGAGCGGGACCCGGAGGAGTAACCGGAGGAGCGTCTTCACTAGGAAGAGGGGCAGGACCCGGGGGAGCAACCGAAGGAACATCTCCACAAGGGAGCTCTTCCTCTTCGGAGCTGAGATCTAGCTCTTCATCCGGAACGTCGCTCGGTCCTCCCTCGACTTTCTTCACGATCTCCTCCAAAGAAAGCCCAAAAGCTGCGGGAATAAGCGGCTCGGCATAATCTTCGAATGAGGGGCATGTCACCCCCTTAGGAGCAAAGAGCTCGTGGCCCTTCTTCAGCACCGAGAGGGTTACCTCACAAGTGAGCTCTAAACTCTCCTCATATAAGAACCGCCTCCTCCATCGCTTGATCGCTTCGATCCGCTGTTTCCTCACGGAGCTTCGCACCTCCTGCAAGGTGTTCTCGGCCCTATCCCTCGCTTCCACAGCGGAACGGCAGTCTTGGCGG
>JANIPM010000003.1:16450227-16460829 GCA_027478405.1 Erythroxylum cassinoides
AATTCAAAATTTCCAGATTTTCTTCCTAACACCTTTCCTATCTCTTCCATACCATTTCTACACTAATAACCACTCAAATTAATCAATATAGCAACCACAATCAAAGCAAAACCTCCACTTGAATAATTATCCCCAAAATGGCAGCAACAACACTCAATCATCCCTTCCTTTCCTACACTCTTCTACACCTACTTTCACTTCCAAAACATCTCTAATTTACCTACACCACATTCAACATCATTCATCCTCAATCAAACAAGAATTTATACCCATACAATCAAAACACAATTTCCATGAAATTAGTTCACATAACATCACAAATAATGCATTTAACTAACAATTAATGATATAAAAACACAACTCTTACCTACTTAAGCTTCCACTTCTTCAACTCTTCAAAAATACCACAAATTCCTAACTCCCCATACAACCCACGTTCATCATCTCCAAAAGGGGTAGAGATAGATTTTTATGGTGAGAAAGAAAGAGAGAGCAAAGTGACAAGGAAGTAAGTAAGAGATGAGAGCTAGGCTTAGAGTTGGAGAAGATCAAAACCCATGAAGAAGAGGAAGAGAGAAGCTACGAAGAAGAGAAGAAGAGAACCCAAAAACAAAACTCCAAAGGCTTTTTGAAAGACAAGTATCGTGAGAGAGCAAAAATAGTCTTCAAAATTAAACAAATGGTGGCTTTAAGACATGGCTTGGCAAGTGACACTTGTCACTTGCCACATGTCCAAATTCCAAGCATTCCCTTATAATTCACTCATTAAACTAATCCATTCAAACCCAAATTTCCAATGAATGACACTTGTCAATAATTCCTAAAGTCATGTATCCAAAAGTTCAATGCTATTGGACAGTAATTTCTACTACCGGTACACAATCAGTCTGCCACTTGACATTTTTCTTAGTCCGAAAAAGTGCCCCGAAATTTCACAAAAATTTCACTAAAAATTCACTAACAATTTTAAAACCTCAATGACCCTCTCCAATCAATTTTCCAAACACAAAAATCACATTTTTCATAATAATCACATATATGAGCAAATATACCAGGAAATGTCATGAATGCATGTATAGTCATTTTCCTGTGCAAAATTCACTATTCATGTGCATGTACATCTTATATAATGCATGAGCATGAGATGTGTTGTTTTTTTCACATGTACCAATTTATAGGGTTCAAACCCTTTGTAAGGAAATGGGATGTTACAATTCTCCCCTCCTTAAAGAAATTTCATCCTCAAAATTCATTTATGATTTATGGATAAGGTAGGGGTACTTTTATCTCATACACTCCTCCATTTCCTATATCACTTTACTACTCAATGCTTTCTTCCATAAATTCACAGTTGATAAATTCAATAGGTCTCTCAATCCTTTGTTTAGATATCATATTTTCTTAATTATGTCATTGATGAGTTTCAGAGTACTCAACTTTTTACTTCTAGTCTCAACAACACATATATCGGATCATAACAAGACTAACCATATCCATATAACACTGTGGAATTCCGATAACCATAAAATAACTCATAAATCCATAGTCCCATTATCACTATAGTTTTATATGGACTATTCTATATATATAAATATTTTTTTCCAGTTTCTCCTGTATCTCATCAAATTAAACCTTGACAAAGGTGATACACTCAAGGACAAGTCATCTGTTCGACTTCTCATCGGTGTTAGTACACTTCACTTCCAAATCTTTCTCAATATATTAGCAACTTCGATGTGATCCACCGAAATTCATTCGTCTTTCAAAAACCACTTTATTCAGATTCCACATTCATTTCACTCACTAACGGTATCCCAAATTTATTCTGGCTTTTACTCAGGGTGAACGACTCTTTTTGTCATCTGACGCCTCATAGAGTATTCTAATGGTATCACTAGGATAACGATTATTATGCCTATAGTCACTTTGCACTATACATTAATCTCATATGCTGATGTCCTCCAGACATATAAGCTTTATACCTGTTTCTGATAGTTAAGATGATTAGTAACTCAAACATGCCATCACTCAATTCGATATTCTTAGACGCCATTTGCTCTTTCGATGTACTTTTACTAGGACATCTCTTTATCAGGTAGTACACATACTTTTTAATCCAATCATAATTCCTCGAATTCTCAATTTGGGCTTTCCTAACCCCTTTTTGCAACACTGATGTTACTTTTCAATAGCGAATAAGACTTCCTTTTTGCTCCATTTTAACTCGACATTATACACTCTTTATTGCACTAGATTTACTAACCTGAATATCCACATATGTGGTACTCTGCTATTGAATGTTCTATTCGATGCAGTTGATTGCAACACTAGCTTTATTAGGACATGTTCATCTGCACAATCTTTTTCAATCTTTTCCAATTCAATCCTTACCTCAATCTCTACTAATCTATATATTCGTATGTCCAAAATGTTTCTTTACACATCATGTCTCCAAGCTTTCAAACCAATTACCATTGTAGCAAATTTCAAGTCATGTAGCAAAATTTAGCTCATGAGGCTATAATTGTCCCTAGGTACACAAAATCACTTTTTCCTATTGCAACCAATTCCATCTTGATCTCTACTGGGAAACTCTATTGTATATACTACAAAATCTCCAAATCTGAATGATCATAGTCACTAACTGATATAATTTTGCTTGGATCACTTTAACCTTCAATATCATAATTGTATCGGGGTATTGATAACTCCAATAAATATAACCCCCAACTCATTGTGCTTATGTTTAGTTCTCATAATTCCTTAAGTAACTAATTCCTCAGTGAAGTAGTATTATCACATGTTATTTTCAATCTTCCCATTTACTTATCTCTCTTGAATAATCTTCTCCATTCCTTAGAGTTCCTCTGCTTTCACATTGACTTATTCCAAGGTCCGCTTATTCATACCAGTTTCTCCACACATTGCAATTTATTTACAAACATAACTTCCTGTGTCAGTAGCACATTCAGCAGATATAATTTGTAGTTCCCAAACATATTTACACAGACTATAATGTGGACCAAAGTTCACCTCACATTAGCAAGAAAGTCACCTCGAGACTTTAAAATCCACTTATATAGTTGGATACTTTACATCAACAAAATGTATACACTCTTAATAGCCTTTTCTAACTCTTGTGCTTGAGTCTTCACTATGGATATAACTCCGATATTCACTTTTGACCCACTATTTATTCATTCCAAATTGTTCTCCCATTGATCATAAATTGAATTATCCAGCTTACTGACTTTATCTCAGTGATTTCTTGGTACTAACCTCGACATTGTTTATAATTCCTTGTCAATCAATTATTTCCCCTGATTTCTTTGGACCTCAAGAAAAAGCATATCAATTCATATCACAACTGATATGATCAAAACATCCACGATAATAAGGCTCAATGAGGCATGAAGCAATTTCATTTACTCCAATACCCTGGTAGATACCAAATCCTTACATCTTACCTAGAGATGTATTTATGTTAAGTCTTCAATTAATCACATTCGCGAATGCTACATACATTCCAATTGACTCTAGATAACATTTCTATTCTTGTCCCTGCCCATGATCGGGGTTTACCATAAGATCACAGAAACCTATTTTTGTAGGCCAATGTCGTGCCCTACACTTTTTCCTCACATTAACACACATATTGACAGCGATACTACTCCAGTTTTCCAGTATTTACCTCTTCTTCTAATGCAACATCCTATCATAATCATTGAATTAGCATTTTGAGTGCATTCACTCTTCTCCTTTGATTTATCATCTTTTCCATAATCGCATGCATACATACAATCCAAACCTAGGCGCATTTCTAACTTTCTCCATACTACACATCATGTATCACGTATCATCACTTGTAAAGTCATGTTCCTATTATTTCATCGTCCATATGTATATTCTCAATCCATTTAGAATAATAGACGCAGAATCATCAAGAAATGTAATCTCATTTAAGTTTGGTATTAGAAGGTGCTTCAAATAGCGATCATATTATATATATGTATGAATATAATTAAATAATTTTATTTGATCCATATATTTCTTTTTCAATAATAAAACAAATCTTAAACACATTATTTCGTCATTTAATAAGTATACTATTTTAAAAGTTATAAATATATAAATTGGATAATTCATTATTTATTAAAGTTATATAAAGGTTTTCATAAAAAAGGATTAATAAAGAATATAAAATTTCCTATCTTTCTACAATAATAATGTCTTCTGCATTAAGATACCCTAACTATTTGTGACAATTATTTATTCAAGAATTTAAAATTATAAATATCAATTATGAATTTTAAAATTGGGAATATCAATTTTGACTTAATGTCATGTTTTTATATTTGAGGTTTATAAAATTTAGTAATGGGAATGAGAAATGCTCACTTACAAAACTGCAGAGCCTCTGTGATTGAAGAATTGGGCGTCCTACAACCTAGGATGTTTTATTTAAAGCACCGACGTTTCTCTTATCAACTCAAGGCATATGTGAAGAACAATTTAAGCTAATTCGGATTGAGGTGCCAAGAATCTTATCGTATATTTTTTGTATTCATTTTCCCTTGAAAGTTACACGGAAGCAACATGTACAGAAGTGTTTTGTAGTGTGAAGCGCTACATTCCATTTCCTCCATTTAGATGAAGGCTTCAGTTGTTAGGGAAAAGGGCTATTAATATACACAAGAATATCTACTGAGGGTGAGGGAGAGAATATATTTTTTCTACAAGAACTTAAGCCTCTTTTCAGGATTGCATCAGCTCCGGTATTAGCCTTAGTAGGAATGGGAGTTCATCTTTTGAAAATTGCAGCTTTGTTTTTGTCTTTAACTTCCTGTTTTCTCCCTTGTCCTCTGCAAGATCACTGAAAGTTGAGACTGATTCTGTGATCTCATGAACCAGATCCACAATGATTCCTTCAACTCCCATTAGATATTGCACGTATACAACCTCCGGAACGTTGCTGTACAGGCATTTCAATTTTGTTACACGATCTGAAACTTTGTTTGGAGTTTCCAAATCAGGCAAAATGAAGGAAATTAACCAAATACTTACTTCAGTTGGCCATAGGTAATCAGGGAGAGCTTAGCCTCGTGAATTCTGGCAACTGCTCCTGGATTTCTGAAGATTGCTTTGACTTGAGACACAATACCTTGCAGACCTCCTTCGCTGCAAACCTTAATGGCATCATCCAAAGAATTTCTTCTCATGTCTGTGTAAATTTCACACCCTCCATTGGTTAGGAAGAATACCTGGAGTGCAATAACATTCTTGAGTTGAACTGTGGCTTTAGACATCACTAGTTAAAATTTCCCCATTTCTTTCAACGAAATTTTGCTTTTCATTGGGCAAGAGAACTACTATAGTAGGACCAATTAGCTTTCACTTCTGACTTGATGATCTGCATTTTTTCATATCTTGAAAAACTAATAGACCATGTTTACAACTACATCATTAATGTTTAAGGAACAAATTTTGGCCAAGTAGTTTGGAAATTGGCTTAGGATTTCATATTTAGCCCAAACAATGGTTCTAAAAGATATTAATGTATCAACTAACAGGACAACGTACAGGATAGCTTGTTTGCAATTTTCTGAGCAACTGAGCTGCATCAGGCTGAAAGCTTGAGAAGATAACATGCCTATCCTTAGCATGCTCAAACACCACCTGTCAGATAAGAAAATGAGCAGATCTCAACCATTGTTTATCCAAAAGATTTAGACTTTCTATACAAAAGAAGCTAGAATAAGAAAGCATGCCTTCAAAACTGCTTCAAGAATGTGTTTAAGTTGTTCCTCCTTGTACACCAATTGGTCATCAAACTTCAATTCAATATTAAAGCCCACTCTAGTTTCAACTTTCTCCAAACTCTCTTGTAGTGTACAAAGAGGATCATCTTCTTCAACTTTCCATTCAAAGATTGTCCCATCTTTCAGTTTCCTGTAAAGAGGCTTTCCGACCTGTAAATTGATCACAAAAATGGGTGAACGAAGAACCTAATGGGAACGTAACCCTTTGGATGATAAAAGCTGAGGAAAGGTAGGGAGGGAAATATAATTACCTTGCCATCCTCCTTCTGGGGTCCATAAGAAAGAAATTCAGCCAGAGTGATATCTGTAACCCTTTTCTCAATTATAGAACCCTGAAAAACATGTGCATCAACGAAATCAAACGAGACCAGAGAAGAGATCGACCCATTCCTTATATTCAAAGGCGTGAAAGAAACAAATTACCTTTTCTTCGGTGAGAATGAAGTTGTCATGAAAAATGACAGGACAATCATCTTTAGTCACCTACAACAAACAATGGTCTCGTAAAAGGAATAGTAAAAAGCAAGAAAAGGGTCAACATCCAAAAACAAGATGTAAACAATGAGTGCTATTCAATTGTGATCAATAGCGAGATTGACTATTCGATCCATCAATAGTAAAAAGCAAGAAAAGGGTCAACATCCAAAAACAAGATGTAAACAATGACTGCTATTCCATTGAGATCAATAGGGAGATTGACTACATAAAATAGATTAAATTTGACAACCAATTTAACCACAATCCCACGGAGTATTCAACTTACATATTCTTACGATTTCATTCAAACTCTTAACTTAAGAATTATTTTAATGGAATGGCAAAAAGTCCCAAGATGTCAAAAACCAAATTGCAAGGCAGAAAAATAATTGATTAATAAAATTTATAAAATTGGGCCTCCATGGTTGAAGCCTTTGGCTGAACACAAAAACCTTGTGCTTCCGTATATTCTCCCTGATCCTCTGCAATTATTTTGAACAACCAATCTAAATTTTATGTTTATCAACTTTGGAATTATCAACTCTTAATGAAATTATCACAGTAAATATTAATAGAATAAACAAAAGGTAAAATGGACAAGCTACGAGGCAAATTTTGGAGGCTACATGCATCAAAGCTAACAGCACAGATGTCTTAAATCAACAAGAAAAAGGCTACGTCACTTCCGTGGCCACTGGGGACATTCGACTGCCACGTGCAACGGAGCACCTCTAACCGGAGATTCTCACCACAAAAACCGGACTCAGTAGCCAAGTCCAGCAAATAAACGGTAATTGGTAAAACTTCGAACACCATGATGAAATGAACGAAGAAAATTAGGGAAGAACCGTCAAGGATTAACCTTATTCATACCTGAACATCAAACTCGATGAAATCCAGACGTAACTTAGCAGCGACGTTGAATGATCGAATAGAATTCTCCTTGATAGCCTTCATTCTCCGATCGGATGATTGCAACATGTTCATGCCACTCCCTCTGTGTCCCACAACCACAAACTTCGGGAACTTGAATGGGTTCTTCGAGTCTTCACCTTCATGATCAAAACAAACCGAAATCAACAGTCAACAAACACAAAATTTCAACCTTTTGATACATATACGAAAAGGGTTGTTACAAGAGATGACATTGAGTGAAGCGGGTGGAAGAGATAAGCGCCAATGCGACATTTTCAGGGACTTGATCGAGGTTAGGCACATCAGAGACATGAACGGCTTTAAGGGCCATCTCTATATGGCTCCAAGATTCAAACTTTGAACAATGAAAAGAGACGCACTGGTCTTTTCCACTCCTGTTCCACCACAAGAAAATTTAGCCACGGAACTGGAAAAGTATATATAAAGGTTGGCCATTAACATCTAAACTTAACCAAATCTAATCCGACCCTTATAATTTTGTCCTGCACTTATTTAGAGGAAGCATATTCGTGTTAAGAAGGGTCCAGAGTAAAGATATTTGATAGAATTTTAGACAGAATATTCTTGCAGAGGGTGGTTAATTTTAGCAAGGTTATCATAACAAAAGGAGAATTGCGGGTTTCAAGCACAACTTTTAAACTATATTTATGGATCTAATCCTCATCTCTGATGATCTAAGACAAATGGAACTTGGCCATTTTATAGTTAGATACGCAATTCACAACCATGCTACTCTGCATACGTGTATACTAAATCAATGGAGATCAGAGAGTAACTACTGCAAGCTTCTGTTTTTTTTTTTTTTTGGGGATTTCCTACTACAAGTAGTTGTTACTTCTTACCTGAGTAAAGCCTTTCCGCCTTTTCCATGTTTTGCTTTTGGTGGAGAAGGAAGCTAGTTTCTGCATTATTATTCTTAGCACATACATAAATTTAGCTAGTTCCTTAACGAGTGGTTGACGAGGCACGAATATCCATAATGTCTGAGTTTTAAGCATAAATTAATAATTTCGCAAGAAAGTGTACCAATGGCTACCGTTTTATTTTAATTTCAATCTACTAGATTGTTTTAGATATGCCTCTTCCAGAAAGAGGAACTGAAAACCCCGAACTACTTTACAAGCTAACCTCCGAGTTTTATGGAGAAAAAATGATCTTTCTGGACGTTCTCTGTGACGTTGTATTAGAGTCATACTTAATAATATTCTACGATAGATCACTCTCAATTAATATAATCTTTTGTAAAAAGATGTTATTTTAATACAAGTATTATATTAATTTAATAATTTTCTTCTACAGTTCACTGTCAATTAATATAATTTTCTAATGGTGACAACAAAAATTAATTCTAAGTTAATTAATTATACTTTTATTAAAAAATTTGAATCAACTTAATTATAATTAAGTTTAAAATCATTATACATATCATGAATGTAAATATATTATAAAGATTTTGTTCTAATACTAAGCAAATTAGTTAATAATATATTCATATTTATATTTAATTTAAATTTCGATTAAAAGTAAAAATTTTAAATAAAAAACTTATCTGTTTTCAGTCATATTTAACAACGTGCATATCTAATAATTTGTAATTATATTTATAAAATTCTATCGTATAATACCTACTGAAAAATCATAAGAAATTGAAAAAATATCAATTACATTCAATAATATATGATTAGTAAAAGGAAAATATATTTTTAATATGCAACTGTAGCCTAATTATTAAAACTCCATTTGTAACACTATAATACATTAACTTTCATTTTGCATAAAATCTAACTGTTAGTATGCGTAAATTAAATAGATTCAACACCCATCACTAACCTAATGTTAGAATCTATTAGATACTTTCGTTAAGCTTATATAGGTGATATGTCACGTATTAGATGTTTTAAACGACATGACTTACAGATATTAGTATATTTAAAAAGAAAAAGAAAAAATGAAATTATTGTTGTAACTGTGTAACATTACAATTCATCAACATTTCAATTTAGAGAAACTTTGAAAATTAATTAAAAAGGAAGAAATCACAAACTTGAAGTTATATCATATTATAACTAGAGAATTTCTTTTAAATTTTGAAACTAATATAATTTTCGAACACCTCCACATATTTGTGATGTTAAAACTACCAAATATAAAAAAAGAAAATGACTGCTCTCTTGAAGGTTTGTTTTGGTCTCCATGACACATGAGAGGAGGGATGAATTATATATTTTCAATTTTTCCTGACTTTAAATCTGATAGATGAATTGACTATTTTAATGATTATGATAAATTCATATGACAAAATTTTCATAACAAACACAATAATAATAATAAAAGTAAACAGGGAAGGAGAGACAAATTTGATTTATAATAGTTCAACCTAATAACTCTTGGCCAACATCCACTCAAAAAGTTCTCTATGAGAACTATATATTTTCTTCTCTTAATAGATGAAGAGAAACTTTCCATATATACGTCTTTTTTGTCACGATGGAGACGAACCCTTACAATCGTCTTCTTTTTGCTACTAGTGAAGAGTAATTATTTACAAGTCTTGTTCAAAGTTAGCCCTCGATATATATCATAAGTCAATTTGTCAATTTCAATACTAGCACAAATATATATAATTTAAAATGGGTATGAGGATATCCATTCCTCATTGAGCAAAAGGGACGATGGTTGATATCATGATGTATTTGACAAAAGATGAGTGATGCAAGTTTGAATACCTTTGACACTTTATAGCAGTTTTGTTAGCAAATTGTTAGTCATCTTTGCAATTTTTAGGAAAAATGTCTTAAGATCATATGAGCTAAGGATAATCCCCCTTAATGAGCGTTGCATGCCCCTTCATAAATCTTTGTAAGGACATATTATATTTAAACTTTAGGGATGTATCTTATATGCAATAGGGTGAATGACCTTGGGTATAACTACCAATCTATAATTGAATACCTCAAGGCTTTATTAATGAGATTTTCTACCTCATTTTTATCACCTAATATCTTTCCATCTTAGAAGTACTTATGGATTGTATATGTCCGATCTACTTCATTTTATTCTATAGTAGCTACCTAGCTTACTTATAACAATATTGGCTTTGCTTGCTCCCTATAAAATACTGATTAAAGGATAACTGTTGGACCCCAATCTTTTAGTAAAAATTTAGAAATGATAAATGAAATTAAATGAGTGTTTTTGTATATGTATTGTATAATAGATGTAATTATGCTTTAATGAAATTGATGAGAAAAGAATTTGTGGGTTTTGATGATTTTGATATTTGAGTAGATTTATATGGGTTATGAAAGTTAAAGTGAATGAGTTGATTGAAATGGAGTTGAAAAGCATGAAATAAATAGTGAAAGTGTGA